>NW_025904049.1:0-16394 GCF_018835915.1 Vigna umbellata
TACAAGCAGTTCATTTCTTCAAACAGCAACAATGCTATTGGAGGTCTTCCACAAGTCGGTGTCCTATTTCCTTTTGTTTGTTTTTCCAGCTTAGAATTTTGTCTTGGCGGCCTTATTTGCGTCTTTCTGCTCTAGCTTGATTTTGAGTCATATGTGTTCCTCCTTAGGGTTTTCTAGCAAATAATTTCTGAAATTGCACTTCTTAAGAGTCTGTTGAATCTTGGGTTCTTGTATGCTGAATTGAGTTTGATCAACCGGATTTAAGTGTGTAGAATTTGCTTGTATGTTCTGTATTAGTAGAGGGCATTACTTACATCCATTTTAGATTTAATCCAAATACCATACTCAATTAAGTCTCTGGCCGAGACTAGTGATATCAATTTTGTTTGATTAAAATAAAAATCAAACCAACACCAAATTGTTGTTGTTTTGTGCTAGTCTGGCTGAGAAGTTTGCCACTGTTGGTGTGTTGATAGCTAATTTTGCAGCCTCTTTTGTCATAAAATTACAGAATATATAGGTTGAAAGTTTGCCAAAAAAATTAATTCCATATGTTGCTAGATCTTACTCTTCATGTATTGCATAGAATTTGGTGTCACTGTTTCTTAGTTGTGTCATTTTTCTTTGCTGTTGTTCATTTGTGCCACTGTTTTGCCTCCATTTTTCTTGTTGTTTTGTCTTCATAAAATCATTAGATTGCTGCCTCTTTTTCTTTTTTGTGCCAAGTTTCTTAAGTTTTTAGGTCCATTTTCATCATTTGTCTTGTAGTTTTCATTCCTTCTTTGGCTTATACCATGTGCTCTTGATTTGGCTTCTTTGCATTGAGGTGGATTGTACATTCTTTCCATTGCTTTGGACTTGACTTGGTGCTCTCAAAGTGGACTTGTGAGACATTACTATTTGAAAGAAGAGTGCAGTGAGTAGAGTGATCTTGCTTTGTTTCACTAAAACCGTGAGTCTTGAGCCTAAATTTTTGGTGCTATTGGAGTGAACCTTGGCTGTTGTTTGCGCGAGTTTGTTGCTGTTTTAATATTGTTTCTAACTTGTTTTGTTTTGAAAGTGTGCTGCTGTTTGCATTAGAACACCATGTCTGTAGGTTCAAGCAATTCTTCTTCCACTGGAAGTAGCCATCAAGAAAGTGCCTCTAGCAAACTGACTGGATAAAGGCCTTTCAACAAATTGCAACATCAACTTGACTCCATTAGTAAACGCTGGACAAGGACGCGAAAGCAAAAGGAGCAACCTTGATAACAGTTGAAAAACTGTTATTTTCATGCTTAAAATTGACACAAAAGCAACCTTTACACTTAGAAACTAGCTTGAAATCATGCTTTTATCCATATTTTCAGAAATAAGAGAGCTGGACAGGTTTATGCTTGATTTCAGTGTTTTGTGCAGGTTTAAGGTGAATTTAGTGAAAGAAGTGAAGAAGGAGAGAGATGGAATCAGAAAAGTCAACCAAACCAGAAAAGTCAACAGTCAACCAGAAAAGTCAACCAGTCAACCAAAAGTCAACCAGTCAACCAAAAAGTCAAACCAGTCAACCAGAATACGGAAAAAGTCAACCATACGAGTTTTGGGCCAGTTTTGCGATTTTTATGATCTGTTTGGGCTTGGACCGTTTTCTATTATTTTTATGTCCTATTAAAGACCTAGATTGTCTTAGGGTTTGGTATCTTTGGCAGAACGAAGCAAACACTCTCTCTTCCACCCCTTTGAAGGAGGATCTTGGATGCTCAGGCTATCTCTTCACCTTTCTTGGGTTTTATCTTTCATTCTTTCATTATTGTTCATCTAGGTTCACCATGAAATGGTGAACAAACCTTGTATGTTTGTTGGGGAATCAATGTAATCTTTTGAGCTCTATATGGAATTTGTGCTTGCATCTTAATCTAAGATTTATGCTTTCTTTCATCATTAGTTAGGGTTTTTCCTGTTTGCTTAGTGCTTGCTTTGTTTAACTCATTCAATGCATGATATTTGATTTTGTCGATACGGGAACGTACGGGGAAGTCTAGATCCGGGAAATTTCTCCCAATAGTATATTGGTTGCCTAAGCTCCTGTGCTAAAAACCTAATTATTAGGAATGCTAGAATTGCAGAACTCGTAATTAGGGAGAAGCCTTCTTGAAAGGTAATTTGAGAGTGGCATTAACAATGATGACTTAAATGTTGATTCTAAAATATGAGATGTGGATAAGATGAAATTGACCCCCAACAAAAATATTCATCAATATTTTCATTGAAAGTGCTTGTCTTTTGTTTTAGCCATTGATCAACCTCATGTACATTTTATTTTGTCCTTTGCATATTAAACTCCAATTATTTTGTTCTTAAGTCTTAGCTAATCAAAATCACATAACTAAACAAGGCGTGAGTCCTTTGGGAGAACGAACTTGGTCTACCGATTTATTACTTGAAACGATTCGGTCATACTTGCCGATTGTTAAACAAGTTGTGACATCATATTTGGTGATCATAAATTTGTCCATCAAGTTTTTGGCGCCGTTGCCGGGGACTCTAGTTTAACTGGTTAATTTGTGTGATTATTGATTATCTTTGACTTTATTTGAATTTCGGTTTTATTTTGTTTTTATCTTATTTTATCTATTTGATTGATTTTATTTATTTGATTTGATTTGATTAGATTAGATTTTATTTTATTTTATCTTATTTGATTTTATTTTATTTATTTCTGTTTTTTTTTGGTTATTATTTATTTTTATTTTTTGTTTTGATTTTATTTTAATTTGATTTGATTTGATTTGATTTGATTTGATTTGATTTTATTTGATTTTATTTTCTGTTTTTATTTTTCGGTTATTATTTTATTTTGTTTTATTTTTCTTTTTTTTTTATTTTAATTTTTGTTTTTTATTTTTATTTTTATTTTTTTTTCTTTTTTGTTTTTATTTTTTATTTATTTATTTTTTTCGTTTTTTGTTTATATTTTTTATTTTTATTTTTTTATTTTTTTCTGTTTTCATTTTGTATTTTTCTATTATGTTTTTATTGTATCTTCTATCTTGATAATTTATCTTCTTATCTTTATTCTTTGTATTTCTCTATATTGTTGCTAATAAATAATTTTTCTAGAGTTCTTTGCCTAATGCATGCACGATGCAATTCGGTCAAGAATTTAACTATATGGGCACTCAATTCTTCCAAGGTCAACAAAGGCAAGCAAGAAGATCTTCATTCAGGCAGGGCATGGAAGAATCACTCGGGCATGCATGGGACAGATATAAAAGCTTATTAAGAAAAACACCCACGTGGCTTTGAAGATCAGGAAGTAGTCTTAACTTTCCTTGGGGGCTTGGTTCACAAACCAAGATGATGTGGACGCCCTCAGCAGGAAGCAATATTAAATGGAAAACTCCAGAGGAAGCAACAGAGATTAGAAAACATGGCTACTGTGATAAGAGACACAATGAGAGAGGAGTCCTCTATGCAAAAAGGAGTCCTCCAATTACAGACAATGATGCCCTGCTAGCTCAAAACAAAATTCTAACTCAACAGCTGGAGACTCTGACCAAAACTCTTGCACAATTACCTAAAGAGTTGAAAACTGCTGCACAGGTACAAACCCAGTTGTGCGAATGTGTGGAGGCGACCATATCAATGGTCAATGTGCCTTTCCAGTTGAAGCCGTAGGGATGGTAAACTACATGACCAATCAGTATCGTCAAGGAAGCTACAATCAGGGGTGGAAACCACACCCAAGTATTGGTCAAGGCAAACGGGCAAGCTGTCAATATAATAAGCAGTAGCAGCAACCCACCATATGGCGACAATTATCTATGCTTAAGAAAGGTCCATGAGGATGGAGGAACTCTTAACAATTTCATACAAAAACTGAGTCTACCCAAAGAGCACTAAAGCTGCTATAAAAAATTTGGAGACTCAGATGGGGCAGATCACCAAACAGGTGGAAGAAAGGCCAAAAGAAATTTTGGGGCTAATACTGAGGTTAACCCCAGAGAAGAGTGCAAGGTGGTAGAGAGTGTTGATGATGAGAAAGTTGAGTTAGATACAGAAGAGAGAAGAGAAATAGAGAGCAAAAGTACTTTTCCTTTCCAATCCATCAAGGGAAAACAACTGGACTTCACAGAATTATTCAGAATGGTGGATAATGATGCACCTGGGAGCAGATTCTACAGCAAATCACAGTTTACACAAATCTGATGAAAACATCTCTACAAAGAAAAGAACGTAGAGATGATGCAGCAAGGATGTTAAACTGTTGAAAAAGAGTCATTCCCTCCTAAAGCAACAAACCCAGGCAGTTTTTCTATCCCTTGTCATAGGAAGAAAAGGGTGAAGAAAGCTCTTCTTGATTTAGGTTTAAGTGTTAACTTGATACCTTACTCTTACTGGAGCAAATCGGCAATGTAATGTGAAACCTGTAAAGGTTAATCTAGTAATGGCGAATCTTCATAGGAGCCATGTGGGATTGCAGAGGACATTATAGTTTGTGTGGCAAACTTCATTCTTGGCAGACTTTGTGGTGATGAAGATGGAGACAGAGAAGATAGCTATCATACTTGGAAGACCGTTTTATGAAAACGGCCAGAGCTATCATTGATGTAGATGAAGGTATAGTGGTGCTCCAGGACAGGGAGGAGAGTGGTTATAGACGTCTTTAAAGATGAGACGCAAACGCAGGAGGAAGAAGCTAGTTATAAAGCTACATTTCAAGATGCACCCATGACTAGCCGTAAAGATGAAAATCTCAAGGTTTGCAGGTAACCATTGTTTTGTTGTTCAGGTAAACAAGGAAGAAAAGATTGGAAGAGGAGGAGAAATTCCTGGTGACTGGGAGAAAAGAAGACCCACTTGGCACCTGTAAGAATCAGAACAAGTTGTGGTTGTGAAGGGCTTTAAAGAAGGAGATGATAGAGATAGAGTCTCCACATTCTAGAAGGACCAAAACAGTTCACAGGAAAACAGTGAGGAGTTGGTGGAATGACAACATCAACTATAAGAAGGAACTTGAGCTTTACTGGGTCAAGCTAATGACGTTAACAAGAGCGCTTGCTGGGAGGCAACCCAGTGATTTTAGAACTTAAATTTTACTTTGGTTTGTAATCTTTAAATCTGTTGAACATTATATTGCTGAACATAGCATCTACTGAAGGATGTTAGTTGGATATAGCATCTACGAAGGATGCTAAGTGTGTAACACCTACTGATGGTGTTGCTGAGAAATTTGCACCTACTGATAGGTGTTGGTAAGTTTTTAACACCTACTGATGGTGTTGGTGGATTTTGGGGTCAGGCTCGTGACGTTAAACAAGCGCTTACTGGGAGGCAACCCAGGTGATTGATTGTTTTTGTTTGTTTTATTTTAGTTAGGGTTGCATAAGTATTTAAGCATTGAATTGTAGGGAGAAGTCAGGGGCATGAGTAGAAGACACCTAAGGAGCTAGGAAGAAAGAAAGGCACAACACGAAGGCCGCTGAGCGGCAAATTACGCTGAGCGGTACTCTCGCAGAATGGGCTTTAGTTCCCTTAGCGGGATCCGAGCCCATTAGGGTATTTTTATGCCCTAAGATGTGCAAATGCGTTATTTTCGGCTTTTCTTGCACACCACTCCTACATACCTTTTCAAAGGTTCTCTACAACTTTCCTCATCCTTCTTAGAAAATCTCCCTCCACTCACTTGCTCACTAGTTTTCCATCTAAGTTTGGGGTTGGGAGAGAGCATCATTGAAGGGGCTGATTTTTCATTGTGGTTTATAATACTTAACAATGTATCTTTTGGTTTTGTGAATTATGTTTGATGCAGGGATGGCCTCCTCATCGGGCAAAAGAATCAAGACTATAAGATCCAAGAAGAGGAAGATACAGAGGACAGCTCAGATTGATGGAGGTTGAGATAGCATTTACTGATGAATGCTATCATAACTAGAGCAAGACTTATGCTTTTTGGTTTAAGTTTTCTAAACTTATTTATTTTTTGTTTTAGATTAGGGTTTGATGTACTCTATTGGAAACTGGTTTGTTATGATGGTTTGCTATAACTGTGATTGTTGATAAGTAATGCGTGATGATGATTAGTGATTGATTGATGTTGGATAGATGTCACATTAAAATGCTTATACAGTGATTCACAAGCTTTGTGAACAAATGCAGGATATGATTGTGATTGTGAAATTAAGCAGGATGTGTATGTCAAATGTGATGAGCTTATATGTGAGGTTTTGAGCTCCAGTTTGTTATGTTTGAATGCTATTACTTTGAAAGCATGAATGATTTGCCCAGGTTTTCTATGATTGAATCAATTACTTGTATTGCATCATATGATCAAGGCCATTTGTTGGAACCCTTTTATTGGCCAGATTCATAAAGTTAGCCACTAAAAGAGAACACTTTGTGTTCTATGCTTTGAACCCTTAGCCTTGAACATACACTGAAACCCTTGATTGAAAATCTTTACCTTGAGTTAAGTACAAGATCTTTGTGGGTATTGTTAAATGTTCAAGTTTGGGGTTGTCGGGAAAAACATGAAAAAGGAAAAGCATTGAGCTAAGAGCTAAAAAGTAAGAGTATGCAAAGAAGAAAAAAAAAAAAAAGAAAAGAAAAAGAAGCGAAGCTCAATGAAAATGCAAAAGAAAGTTGGGAGAATAAGATAATTGTGTTGTTATTGACTCTCTTAACTCAAGGATTTTGTGATCCAAAAACCAATTTCTTGTTAGCCAAGCCACATTATAAGCCATTGAAAAGTCCTGTGATGTGCATGATTTGTGAATGTTTTTGATTGTGGTAAAATGAAAGGCAAAGTTATTCATGTAACATTGTGATAGTGGAGTGAATGAGTGAAACACTTTAATCTTATACACTTGTGTGTTAGTGAAACACTTACCTAGTGAGGAAGTATTCCATAAGCACCATGAACATCCATGCTTAATTGATTGATCATTCATGAAAAATAGCATTTGTTGAAATTAAATGACTTTGTGAACACTAAAGCATGTGCACACTTGATTGAACTCTTGGTCATAAGTTTGAGTAGGTTGTACTTATCTTGAAAAAGAGGATTTTGAATGAGTGAACCATCATACGAAGCAAACACTCTCTCTTCCACCCCTTTGAAGGATGATCTTGGATGCTCAGGCTACCTCTTCACCTTTCTAGGGTTTTATCTTTCATTCTTTCATTATTGTTCATCTAGGTTCACCATGAATATGGTGAACTAACCTTGTATGTTTGTTGGGGAATCAATGTAATCTTTTGAAGCTCTCATATATGGAATTTGTGCTTGCATCTTAATCTAAGATTTAGCTTCTTTCATCATTAGTTAGGGTTTTTCCTGTTTGCTTAATGCTGCTTTGTTTAACTCATTCAATGCATGATTATTGATTTTTGTCGATATGGGAACGTACGGGGAAGTCTAGATCCGGGGAATTTCTCCCAATAGTATTGGTTGCCTTAAGCTCCTGTGCTAAAAAACTAATTATTAGGAATGCTAGGAATTGTATGAACTCGTAATTAGGGAGAAGCCTTCTTGAAAGGTAATTTAGAGAGTGGCATAACAATGATGACTTGAATGTTGAATTCCTAAAATATATGAGAGTGGATAAGATGAAATTGACCCCCAACAACTATTCATCAATATTTCATTGAAAGTGCTTGTCTTTGTTTTAAACCATTGACACCTATGCATTACATGTTTATTTTCATCTTTTGCATATTAACTCCAATTTTTGTTCTTAAGTCTTAGCTAATCAACAAATCACATAACTAAACTAGGCCGTGAGTCCTTGGGGAACGGAAACTTGGTCTTACCGAGTTTATTACTTGAAACCGATTCGGTCATACTTGCCGATTGTTAAACAAGTTTGGTGACATCATCATTTTGGTGATCATAAATTTGTCCATCAAACCTAAGGGTTCATGATCATGGTTGCCCTACAAGAAGAAGCAAGAAGCTAGACCGTAAATGTATCCTCCCTCACCAAAGAAGCATCAAGAAGATTAAAAGCTATGGACCAAGGGCTTACACTACCAATGTTGATTTACCTACTTTCAAAGGGGAAGCCGAGCCGTTTATTTTCTAGATTGGATAGCTAAAATTAGGACCAAATTTTTGATTTGTATATTTTAAATGGACTTTGCGTGTAAAGTTAGCTTGTTTAGCTTTAGAGGGATATGCCAAACAATGGCTAAATAGGAGACTTAACCATGGCCTCACCCGGAGTACATGGGAACATTGCAGGGACAGTACGTTTTGTACCTCCATATACCATAGGGACCTCTTGATTAGCTCCAACGGCTTACTCAAGGTAGACGAAGTGTGGAGGAGTATGCTTGAGCTCGAAGTGCTCTACATCATACTAACCTTAAAGAAAATGATCATGCAAAAATAGTTAGATTTATTAGTGGACTTAATAAGAACATCCAAGATATAATTGAATTCCATGATGATGAGACTTTAGATTAGTGGTTCATAGAGCCATGAAAGTAGAGAAGAAACTCTTGAAAAAAAGAAGCTTGCACAACAAATTTTCCAATCTTCAAGAGATGTTTTCTACAAATCCTCATCATCAAAGATAAAACCAAGGATGTTTCTAAGGAGCCCACTAACAAATCATTTCCTATTTTCTTCTAACCATTCCTCTTCCCCACTAAAATCTCTCTAGACCAAGTCACATAAATGTTTTAAATGTTTAGGACATGGTCATAGCCTCTGCCTGCCACCAAAAAGGCAACCTGCATTGAGGTGAAGTAATTATGACTAATGAGTCACTCTTCCTTAACTCACCAACCTATAGCTCTTCTTCCTCATCAAGACAGAGAAGGCACCGTAAAAAAAAGAAAAAAATGAAAGATAAAGGCGAAAAGAGAAAAGGAGAGAAAAGAAAGCAAAAAGAAAAAGGGAGAAAGGAAAAGGAAAAACAAAAAGTTGAAAGAGGGGGTGGGGGGTGGGGGGGAAGAAAAGTATTATGATAATGTTACATGCTTACTTAATGTTTAAAAAACAAATAAACATAGTTTTATAAGAAATTTAAGTTGAAAAATATGAAAGAAAAAAAAATATATAAAAAAGTGTAAAAATTAAATAAAAATGTAAAAAAAAAAAAATAAAATAATTAAAAATATAAATGATATGAAATAAATTGAAGAAAGAAAGAAAGAGAGGAGAGAGTAAAAGAAGAGACTGAGAGAAAAGAAAGAAAAAGAAGAACTTGTGAGAGAAATGGAGAAGAACAAAGTCTTAGTAAAAAAGGAAGTGTTACTGAAGGCACCATCCACTCCCATCATTCAAATAGATCCAAGCCATGACAAGGGAGTTTTTCAATCCTTCTACTTTTTCCTTTACAAGTTTCTTTTCTTGTTCCAAAAATATTTTGCACAAACTCTTTACCTCCCTCTTTCCTTCTTTCCAAATATTCCATAAACATTTGTGAAAACATATCATGAGTAGTGGTACCCCTTTGGTTCCATCAACTCAAGACAAAAATAATTTTTTCTCTAAAAATGGTCTCCTAGTTTTCACCACTAAATGCAATAAAAATATCAGGAGACTTTCTTTTACTATTACTTGTTTATATACATTGATTAGTCAACATAAACTCATTCACAAAATGTTTAATGATTTTTGCAGGTTGACATTTGATCCAGGAGGAGTTGCTTTGGTTTATACACGAAATAAGTCACTAATCTCTCTTTGTTGCAGGATTTTCAAGATTCGAGGTCGAATCCTCTCCAACCTTGGGGGGATGATATGATCATAAATGGGGCAACAATGAAGAGCTTTCAAAGTGACAACAAGCATAAAAAAGAGTAGAATAGGTTTCATAGGCGTGTATTTGCCTCTTTGATTTCTTTCTCTTAGTTCTTGTGAATAAACGCTTATAAACTCTTCTTTCTCTTTAAGAACAAGCAATGTGGGACTATCCATGGCTTGGTCTTAAAAAGAAAAGAAGAGGAAATGGGCGTCCTAGGAGTGTAGCATTAGATAACATAACTAGTTTTCATGTTTTGAACTATAGGAGAACTAGTTACCTTATAAACCCTTTGGAGTGGAGAGAATTGAGCATTGTGGGACTCAAAAGTCCCTAGAGGAACTGCAGCAGCTGTTGGACGACCTCCACACTCATAACTCCTACGTCTAAATTCACTAACACGTTAGCTCCCCAAATTGTACGCCAAAAATATGGTAGACATTAATTTTTTATTCGTTTTAGACATTCGACTTGAGAGCCCCCAACGTCTACTTCGTATTTAGACGTCCAATTACTCCATTGGACGCCAAAATGGTAGCGCCAAAATCCCAAAAGCCATATTTTGACGCCATTTAGACGTCTGACCCCGCCACCCGGACGCGTTGATTGCCAGAGGACAAATGTTGACATTGACCCGATATCAAGTGTGCCATCAAGGCCAAATGCTGATAGGTTTAGGAATTATCTGGGTGTGTTAGCAAAAACCTATCTTTCTATCTTCTTTGCATCTTGGGATGACGTCTCAGAGGTCGACAAGAACCTTTTATGGCAACATATACAGGTATGTTTATTTAAAACAAATTTGATATACTTTTTTCTTTGTTCTTATTATGTCATTAACATGTTCTTTATTTTAAACAGCAAAATTATGATATTCCAAACACTGGTCAAATTAGAAAGAAAGTGTTATCCCATGTAGCGACCAAATGGAGGGATTTCAAGACATGACTGACAGGTCTATATGTCTTTGGAGACAGACAACATGAGAATCCATGTGAGCGGTACAATTTCACAGAAGAGTAGATGCAGTTTCGTTCATCTAGAGAGTTTGTGAACTGCCAGGTTTGTTTCTTAACATCTAGAGAGTCTTTAGTTAATGCATTTTATTATGATTTTACATTTATGAATATACATGGTTTGACAGGGTAAAAGGATAGCCGCCCAAGAAAGACAAAGGTTAAATGATGCACCACACGTGTTATCACGAAGTGGTTATGCAAAACTTGAGAAGAAGATGAGAAAGAGTCGAGCAGAGGAATTAGGACTTGAATCCCCGACCTAGCTACTGCACCTGCTAGGTACTGATGAAAAAATCTTAGATCCCCGAAAACAGAGTCAAGAACTTGTTAACCCTCAGCAAGTGTAACCGAATCGTATCAAGTAATAAACCTGGTAAGACCAAATATCGTTCTCCCAAAGGACTCACAGCCTAGACAATTATGTGATTTATTGATGAATTAAGACTTGTGAACAAATTGTTGTAAGTTTCAAATGCAATAGACTAAAAAGTAAATATGTATGCATGTGATGATCAATGGGCAAGAAGAAACAAAACACGTGAATTGAAATATATGGATGAATATGTTGTTGGGGTTTATCAATTTCATCCTATCCATTCTCTTGTATTTAGGAATTCATCATTCTTTTCATTAATGTTAATGCCACTTTCTAAATTACTTAAAACCCGATGTCTCAGCGAAGAAAGCCTAATCATAATCACTAGTTTACAATGTCTTGTCTCCCTAGCAATTAATCATGCATTATAGTGAACAGAAGCTTAAAGGCAACCAACTATCATACTCCTATGTCTAGGTTGGTAATATACTGATGGGAGAGATTCCCCAGATCTAGATTTTCCCGTATGTCCATATCGACAAAACCAATAATCATGACATCGAATGAGTTAAACAATGCATGCTTTGAGCAAAGAGAAAAAACCCTAACTATTAATGAAAGAAAGCATGTATCATATAAATGATCTTGAAGAACAAATTCCATACAAGAGAGTTTCTAAGGATTTCATTTATTCCCCAACAACAAATTCCCCAACAACAAAATAAGTTTAGTTCACCATATTCATGGTGAAACTAGATGAAATACAATGGAAAAGTGAAGGATAGAACCCTAGAAAGTTGAGAAAGGAGCCTTAACATCCAAAATCCTCCTCCAACGGGTGAAAGAGTGTGTTTTTTATTCGTCCCAACCAAAGATACAAACCCTAGGACGTTCTAAAGCTTATATAATATTCTAAAAAATACAGAAAATTAGGCCTAAGCCCTTAAAAGTGTCGCTCAGCGGTAGTAGTGCGTGTCAATTTTTCCCCTCAGTGCCAGTTTTCCCCTCAGCGGTGCCAACGGATACTGAAAAGTGCTGCTCAACGGTAATTGGCGCTGAGCGGTACTTGCTGATTCTCTTCTTTTGCACTTTTTGTGTCCTCTTCTGATTCCATCTCTATCTCCTTTCACTTCTTTCATCAATTTCATCTAAAAACCTACAAAAACAAGGAAATCAAGCATAAAACCTGTCGAGCTCTGTTGTTTCCACTAATTCAACAAAATCATGAGTTCAAGCTAATTTCCAAGTCATAAAGGTTGTAATTGAAGTCAATTTTAAGTATAAAAATAACAGTTTTTCAACTGTTATTAGGTATGAGCTGTGGGAGGCTGCTCGGACTAAATTTGATGGGAACATCACATCTTCCTAAGCTGCCTTGATCTCACAAAGAATTGTAAGTTCAAACCAAAGCATTGTTTGGTTGTGTATTTATCATCGCATGTATTTATGTAATAAAGTTATTTTTAATATGCAGGATGAGTTGGTTGAGCAACAAACTCAAGGAACATTTGTTGGCCAAGGTAGGGACGACATTCTAAATACGACCATTGGAAAGCCCGAGCACCCAGGACGTGTATGTGGAGTTGGTGGGGCAATTGGTCTTCGTGACTACTTTGGACCTACATAAAAAAACACTCAATCCATGTGTCAGGAGGCATTGAGGAAGATGGATCTTCAGTGGGAGAAAGACTCAACCAAAGCATGAGGTCAATGGAGCAACGATTCATGGAGAAGCTACAAGAACAAAAAGAAATACAAAGAACGGTTGAAGAGAAGCTGCATTCCATGACGCAGGGCACCATGGGGTTGCCCACTGAAGCTCCCACACCACCTCGGGTCAGCACTGGAGGATCATGCTCTATTGTAGATGTTACTAACTATAGTTGTCAGTATGAGTTATTGGTTGATGGGGATCCCCCAAACATTGTGGCTGTCGGACGAGTAGTTGAGGGAGGTCAGACTAGTCATGGTGTTCCCATATTACCCCACCACGTGCGTGTGACGGTTGATGAGGTTCAGGATCCCCAGGCTCAGGTGCCTGTACCCACTTCAGAAATTCATTTTGTGGGAGAGGCCATAGGAACATTTATAGCCTGGCCTAGAGCATTGATCATGTCACACATTGCTACACCACAAGTATAATATTTTTATTATTAGTATTTCTATGTTAAATTTAAAAACATTTATTGATAACTTTGAAATTTTTATGTTCAGTCCATACGTCCTCAAAAGCAGTCGATGCATGAGCCAGTCATGGATGAAGATGATGAGATGGATGAAGCGGAGGATGATCCTCTATAAAAGCTCATGACAAAATTACCCAGGTCGAACAGAGGACCAGTAGAAGTGTACTGGGATAATGGAGTATTTGGCATCCCCTTGTTAAGACTCCGACAAGTGTACCAAATCGTATCAAGTAATAATAAAATGGTAAGACCAAGTATCATTTCCCAAAGGACTCACGACACTAAACAGTTATGTGATTACTCAACTAATTAAGACTTAAGAAGAACAATTTTTGGGGTTTTGAATGCAAATGCAATAAAAATAAACATGAATGCAATTTGATCAATTGAGGCTAAACACTAGAATGGAGGGATGAAGTTGATAATATGAGATGAATATATTGTTGGGGTTTAGATTTCACCTACTTTACTCTCATGTATATACATATTCTACTTCTTCATTAATGTCAATGTCACTACTGTCGCGACTAGGATCGCGATGGGACGGCAAGCCGAAAACAAACGGGTTTAAGAAATTTTTTTGGGAGTCGCCACCAGAATTTATTATGGAAAAAATATGGAAAATTAGATTTTAGGTTCGGGAATCGGTTACGCATAAGGAAGGTGTTAGCACCCTACCGTGCCTACCGACAGGCAGTACCTTTAATTAAATGTATAAAGTTGACGTGGTTTTCCCAAATATTTAATTTCCCCAAAAATAAAAATATAAAGAAATTATTAAGAAACAATTTTTTTTTTGTTTTATGAACTCCACAATGATTGACCNACACTAAACAGTTATGTGATTACTCAACTAATTAAGACTTAAGAAGAACAATTTTTGGGGTTTTGAATGCAAATGCAATAAAAATAAACATGAATGCAATTTGATCAATTGAGGCTAAACACTAGAATGGAGGGATGAAGTTGATAATATGAGATGAATATATTGTTGGGGTTTAGATTTCACCTACTTTACTCTCATGTATATACATATTCTACTTCTTCATTAATGTCAATGTCACTACTGTCGCGACTAGGATCGCGATGGGACGGCAAGCCGAAAACAAACGGGTTTAAGAAATTTTTTTGGGAGTCGCCACCAGAATTTATTATGGAAAAAATATGGAAAATTAGATTTTAGGTTCGGGAATCGGTTACGCATAAGGAAGGTGTTAGCACCCTACCGTGCCTACCGACAGGCAGTACCTTTAATTAAATGTATAAAGTTGACGTGGTTTTCCCAAATATTTAATTTCCCCAAAAATAAAAATATAAAGAAATTATTAAGAAACAATTTTTTTTTTGTTTTATGAACTCCACAATGATTGACCTTGCTCCTACGTATATCTATTTATGATGGACAATTAGGATCACGTAGTTCTTTATCTAGAAAAAGGTTTGTGAGTTTGTTTGGAAATTATTATGGATTTTTTGAGAGTTTTGAAAAGTAATCCTGACAAGGATTTGGTAAGATTGACATTTTTTTATTTCAAGAATGGTGGGAAGAAGGAAAGAAACCGGCCTTAGGCCGACGAGTACTTATAGCATTTATTTTATGACTTATTATTTTTTTCTATAAGAAAATACGTGATAAGAAATATTCTTTTATTTTTTTGAAATTGTTTTTTTATTATTTATTTTTTAAATAAAAGTTTTAGAAAATAAGTATCATGTGATGCGGGAGATATAACCAATACCAAAAGAAACTAGAGAAGATATTCTTTTTATGAAAAAATATTATTGGTGTGTAATAAAAAAATACCTTTAGAAAGACCTTCAACGAAAAGAGAAAAAGAAGGGTGCAGATATGACATACCTTTTCAACTTTCAATATTCCCCTAGTTCTTCCTTGGTAGTTTCTGTTGGCTGAGTCCCTCTAGCGTGAGAACTTACTTTTCTCTATACTCTCCTGTACTCTTTCTATCTCTATTATTTCAAAGTGTCTCTCTCTATTTTTTTTCGTCCCCTTTTTTCTATGACAGAGTATGTATTTATATACATACATTGTAATATTATGGTAATCTTGCCTTAATTGTGAATTAATTGACAACGAACAAGATAGGAAAAGAAAATGTCTTGGTTCCAAGAAAAAGAAATCAAATAATATTCAAGACATGGTGATGAGTCGTTATTTCTTGAATTATATTTAGTTTATTGCACTTAAATAAACCAGGGAATTGTGTTTAATTGCTTGTTATTTCCCCGTTTTTCCGAATTCTGCTTAATTTGGTCGGAAATTTGTAATTGTGCTAATTTGGATTTTCTGAGCTGATTAAGTGCATTTTTGAAGTGCAGGAAAATTTCGGAAATACATTTTGGGACATCAGGAAGATTGCCAAATAAATTCAAGACTCTCCAGACAAACATTTTTTCTTAGAAAAAAGAGGCACACATTATGGAATGAGAATTAGATGAGGTGAAAGAAGTACTGTCCACGGCTTAGCATGGATGTGCACAACCCTTTCATTTTGCTGGAGAAGTTTTATACTTTGGAGCATTGGGAGACGTGGAGTTAATTTAAGTAGGGGCTGAATTCATTTGTTGAGCTGCCCATTAAATTCTTGAAAAAGAAGAGGTGATTAGATGGGGTGGGTACACATGTACGACGGTTAATGTTGGAAGAAGAAGATTATTAATTGCTTGGAGAAGTAGGTGCAGGGATGCTACGGCTTAGAGGAAAAGTATAGCTTGCTTTTGATTATTTTTTGGAAGAAAGGGAGATTAGGTGGAAGAATGGTGTGCATGAAAAAAAAAAAATTGTCTAGAAGAATGGCACATGAAAGGGCTGCCACGGTGATGGGACGTTGATGGTTTGGTGTAGAGTGGAAGAATAGAAGCACTTTCTACCGCTGGTGTGCAAGAGAATGAAGAAGTAGAGTAGGGAAATGTGTGGTGCACGGTGACGGGAGGGAGCTGCTGCCACGTCAGAGGAGCTCCAAGGGTCTATTTTTATATTATTTTAAATGCTTAATCTTGCACTTAGTTAGGTTACAATTTTCATATTGCATACACTTAGGTTTGAATGCTTGCTAATTTTTAAGTGATCTTTGCTTGATAACCATATTCCCCTTTCAATGTTAATCATCACAAAGTTAATTTTCAC
>NW_025904050.1:0-20180 GCF_018835915.1 Vigna umbellata
CCGTGGGGAAGCATTCCAGCAGCTTGAAAGCAGGCCTGTACATCACGGTTCCCAGCAGAAGCAGCCTACCAATCCAGTTAGCAAGCCCAGCTATCTTCACCTTGATCCACAGCTTGAGAACGGTCCAGCAATCCTTCACTCGGTCCAGCGGCCACAGTAAAAAGAGGGGAGAGCTGAGAAAGGAAATTTACCTAGGAGGGGAGAGTGGAGAAAGAAAGCTGGGGGTTACGTTAGTTCTTCTCTACGTTGAATTGAGCTGGAAGGTACAAGGACATAGGAGCAAGATAGAGCGGTGATTTATTTTGGAGAGCACTAGAGATTTTATTCCTGCAGCTCTCGTTCTTTCGGCGTTTCCAGAAGCTCAGTTTTTATTCTGCAGAAAACGATTGTTTCTTTCTTTAGACAATATGGACAATGCTTTAATTTTGTTCCGTGCGGTGATTTGATTCCAGCAGTGATTTTATGTTGCTTTAAATCATGTGGATGTCCCCGCCACCTTGGGGGCTTTTGTTTTGAATGTTTGGAAATTTTCATCAACGGGAGCTCACGGACCCTATGTAAGAACGTTTTGTTATTTTTAGTTTTTTTTATTGAATGAAAAATGGTGCAGGCAGGTGTTACGGTTTGGGAGAGAATTTTAGGATACACATGCGCTGATTATGATGCCTTTTTTTTAATTAGCTTTGGATTATTGCACTTTAGATTTATTTTTTAATTAGCTTTGGATTATTGCACTTTAATTAATTCACATGATGGAATTAAAAAGTCTTGTTTCATGCTGCACGGTGCCTTCATGGCTAAAGCAAAATTGCACTTTTGATTTATCACCGTTTAATAGTTTTTTTTTATTCACCAACTTATCTTTTCATTTCAATTTTCCTTACACATATGCATGTTTAATTAAATGCTTCTAAGTTTTTTTTAGTGACTTTTATTTTTTTTTTTATTTTTTTTTCTTTTTTTTCTCTTTATTTAAATTTTAATATTCACTTTGTTTTCAATTATGTTCGATTGTGTTTAATTTCCATTTTAATTTAGTTCATTTATTATCGTAAAAACTCTTAAACACCCCCCCACTACGTGTTTGACCTGATTCCCGAACCACATTTGGTCCTTGAGAGACGACCTAGGAGTCACTTCCTAGTACTATACTGCATTAATTTTGCAATCAACTTTTGTGTGAGGTGCGACCCTCTCATCAGTCCTGTTTAGATTTCTATTAGGAATTTTGTAGAGTCTTTGTTTCTCAATCTGTTTTAGGTAGCTTTTAGGATGTTATAGGTTAAATTTTTTGTAAATAGGACTAATTGTAGAATTTTTCTGACCTTGTTTCCCTGTTTTAGATTTTCACATTAGGTTTGGTTCTAAGTCTTTCATTTCTGATTTCTGTTTTGGTTTAGGTAGGATTTTTTTTTTAGTACATAGGCTAGTTTTATTCTATGTAGGTTGTATATAGTTTAGATCATGTTGTTAGGCATTTTTAGGTTCTGTTTCATACTATTATTCATCCTTTGATTAGAGTTGTTAATTGTGTTTTCTGCTTTAGATTTAAGTAGATGTAGTCCTAGCATTATTTTTGCATCTGAGTTCAGTCCATTGAAGAAATTTTTCATAAAAGAGGGTAGCAAGTCAGTTTTAGAAAATACTTAACCCTAGAGAGATTTTGGGCCAATTTTGTTTTTCTTTCTAGTGTGATTTCATGCATGTTTGACTTAAATTCTGATTTTGCACTGATTCTTTACGATAAGCTTGCTCTTGGTAGACTTTAGATATGATTTAGGCATTCTTTCTATTCATCCCTAGCCATTTAGCTTTACCATTTCAGTTATTTTTATCCATTGTACCTTTTTTTTAGCCTTAACCTATTTTTCTTTGTTTCCATTCATTACAAGCCCTTTTTCCCACCAAATACCAACCTGTAGAGATTTATGAGAAGTATGGGGAGCTAGAACTTAGTGAGTGCAACAGAAAAGAAAGGCCAAGAGTGAAAAAGAAAAGAAAAATGAGCTGAGAAATTTGGTTGTGTGAAAAAGAAAGAAAGCTGGTAAAAAAAAATTGCCAAAGAATTGAAAGATAAAACCTGGCAGAATTGAACACCAGAAAAAAAAAATTGGATTGGCCAAAGTTAGACAAAGATTGCACTGAGTTCTGATTTCCTTACTCTTCTTCACAGTTTCTACTTCCATTTAGCCTTGTGTTTTCTAACCCTTCATACCATTTACATTACAAGCCATTAAAGACCTTTTGATCTAGATGAAGCCAAGAGCAGAGCATTGTCAATTAGAGTCTTTTCAAAGTTAAGAATGGAAGTTGACATGTCATGAGTGAGTTAAACAGGATAACCTTAAACATTTGAGTGAATATGAGTGCAAACACTTTCCTGTGAGGCTGAAACTGAATTATACTTATCTGATTGTGTTCATTGCTGAAATTGGTTGAATTTGGTTGTTTTTGACTTGCTGGATTGCTGATACTGAAATTTGAAGTTGATGAATATGATTGTGCAGTTCTGATTGAAGAAGTGGCTGAGAATTGATTAAATTGGCAAGTTTGAATGAGTTGTGAATATGTCCAGTGTTTTTGAGTCTTTGTTTAGGGTCTTTCCTTTTTATAGTTTGTGTCTTTGATTTCTTCTTTCATTCATAGTTTTCCCTGCCTAGGAGGGCAGTTCCTTAAGCGTCAGGGTGTGTTAACTCTCTATTTTTCCCCATTTTTCTATGTCAATACTCTTCTTTTAGGTTAGTTTAGTTTTTAATTTTCTAGAATTAAGATAGATTAGTATAATTAGGATAAAAATAGGTTTTGGATAGAAATAAAGTTAAATAAATAGTATTTTTAAATAAATAAGTGTTAAATAAAAATAGGTTTTTGAAAGAAATAGTGTTAAATAAATAGTTAAATAAATAGTATTTTTAAATAAATAAGTGTTTAGCTCTTTTCATTAAATGTAAAAATTTGTTTTTTTAGAATTATAGGATATTATTTTGCTGATTGCACTATTAAATTCTTTCTTTTTGCAGAATTGGACTATGATGGGCTGATGCAATTAAATTGGGCCTTGGTTTCTACTAAGCTGCACATGAGTTGTTGTTGCAAATGGGGAATTAGGTGGTTGTGCTAAAGCTGCTGATGGCATTGGGCCATTAATGCTGAAAATAGATTGGGCTGATAGTGGCTGAAGAAAAGGAAGAAATGAATTTCAAACTGCTGCTGCGAAAAGGAAATTTTGCGAGACCGATGGGCCAGTTTTTAACAATGGGCTACTCCGCTGACAAGGGTTGAAGCCCTTTAGAGAGTAGAAGAGTGTGTTGTTGTGTTGCTCCAGCCAGAGATACAAAACCTAGAGCGCCTGGGTCCTTTAAATAAAGTTGGAAAAGAGTAGAAACAGGGCTCGGTCCAAAAGAGTCGAAACGAGCAAAAACTGGGCCGGATCTATGACGCACAATCCTTGGGCACCCCATTTAGGGCGCCCGGGCAGTGGACGATCCTCATGTAGGGCTTGAGCCTTCAATTGGTCGCCCAGGCGTCGGGGGCTGCCGCCCGGGCGCCCTCCTAGGAGGGCGCTCGGGCAGTGGACGTCAATTTTCCAAGGCTCAAGCCTCGGATAGGGCGCCCAAGCTTCGTGCGGTTCCTCCTTTAGGTGTTTTTCCAGTCCTTTCTAAGCTCTAACTCCTTAGCACTTCATCTCTGTTTTCTGCATTCTCTCATTACCTATCAAAACAAGGGTAATTAGTCATAAAATCATCAAATTCAACCTCAACTCTCTTATTCACACAATTAAATGAAAAAGCATGAGTCCAAGCAAGTTTCTAAGTGAAAAAGGGTGTATTTAATATCAAAATTACATCACAAATAACGGTATTTTCAACCGTTAACAATTCCCAAAAGCTAAGGCTTTTTGCGCGAGAAGATAAGGGTTCGAGCTCCATAGCTCGTGATGATAAACCAAAGGAGACCTAAAGCACGCACGTGACTAGAGGTTGTTCTGCAAGAAGATGAAGATGATCAGAGGGTGCAAAAGCAAAGTGAGAAATGTAAAGAGAGTTGTCTGATCGAGAAGAGGAAGCGTAGAGGAGAAGCTTCAAGAGTTGTTAAGGTTTCCCCTTTTCCCTTTCCCTTTGTCTCTAACCCTATAAAAAAGGGCATGTAAATAGTTTTGTGGTAACAGGTGGTGGGTGACAGGAACCATTCTTAGCTCTAGGTTTCTTTGTGAGAGATTTCGGTTTTCTTAGGCTTTTTACTTGATTTTCGTAGTATAGATTCTGGATTTGGATTGATCACTTACACTGGTGATAGCCTGTGGTGATTTCAATCGAATTTTTCTTTTGTTTCCTTGATTTTAGATTGATCACTCGCGATAGTGAAAACCGATGTGGCTTTGATCGCGCCTATATCGGAGCTTATTCTTGTAATCTTTCTTTTATTTATAATGCAATTTCATTTACTTTTATTTTCTCTCTTTTGAGTACACTTGCTGGTTTTGGATTTGATGTTACACAATTTTACTTGTTTCTTTAGCTAAATTTAGATTTCAATCTGTTTAGTTGCTTTCAATAGTGGTAATTGAATCTGATGTTGATTTTTAATGCTTTTGTATAATTGAATGGTGGTTTCGTTTCTGATTTGATATTGTTTGTCTCAGCATTTATATTTTAGATGTTACTTTTAATTCTCGTGCACATATTGCTTTTATGATTTGGCATTTGGTTTTATGTACTTTTAGGATCTTTTATGAGTTGATAGAAGATATAGTTGTTGTTAGGAGTTTATTTTAGTTGAGAGTAGTTTAGGTTTTAATGATACTTGGTAACAAGTAGTAGTTTAGGAATTTTAGTTAGGTTTATTAGGTTAGTTTATACTTCTAAATACTCCATTCCAGTTTTCATTCCTTCACTTGCATTTAGTAGTACAAGTTCAAAAATTGTGCATCAATAATATTTCTTGCATTTGTTTGGGCATCCATTACTTCATTCTTTCTCTTATATCCATTAGTACAAAACCAACATTATATCATTTCTTTTGTCACATCTGCCTTCTAGGATTAGCCATTGTTTCCAATTCTTTGCATCATTCTTCATTGTTAAATTTCTTTTCTTTTAAAGTTCAATTTTATTTTCCCCACCTTGTAGTTAATAAATAGTAAGTAAAATAAATGGATTTAACTCTACATTTTTAAACTAAATTCTGCCATGTCCTTGGATTGATCCTTGGTTATCCCTATACTTGATTAGAGGGGAAACTGAGTTTGTTCTGTTTTTGCGTGACGAAAACCAGTTTCAACATGGTTCGGCCAAGCCTACATCCAGTGTCCTTCCAACCATAGAAAGTCAATGCATTATAATGATCAAGGACTTTACAACAAGGCTTTTATAGCGACCTCACGTCAACAATATAAAACACCTCTCTAACCCTCTAATCAAAATATAGGCAGTATACAAACAGACTAGCAGCAAGAATCCCCTCTCCTATAGTCTGACTACTTTGAGCCACCCTCAAAGTCAAGAATGCAACACGCTCTTCTTCTTGTAATCACAATAGGGAACCTCAATGCAATCTTCACAAGATTATAGCCTCTGATCTCTAAATTACACCCAATGTGCAGATATGATAAGCCTTTGTATGTGCAATTAACTTACTCTTCAAGAATCCACAAGTAGATGATCAACACGGTTACTTGTTGTTTCTTGGAGCTCTGTTGATAAATCGGCAAGTGTACCGAATCGCATAAGTAATATAAAATGGTAAGACCAAGTATCGTATCCCAAAAGACTCTCGGCACTAGACACTCGTGTGATAACCCGATTATTTAAGACTTAAAGAAAACGAGATCATTGGTTTCAGATGCAAAGACAGAAAATTAAATATGAATGCATTTTGATCAATAGCATAATAGCACAGTCATTAACAAATGTTGTTTAATATGAGATGAGTATGTTGTTGGGGTTATATTTCACCAAGTTCCCTCTCATGTATGTAAGAATTCTTCTTTATGCATTAATGTTAACGTCACTCACTTAATCACTTAAACTCGATCCCTCGACGAAATAAGCCTGTCCTTAATCACCAATTCATGCAATTCCTAGCATTCCTAATAATTAATTGTGAAGATCAAGAGCTTTAAAACGACCAAGACTCATACCCTCATCCTTGAGAAATATTACTCTTGGGAGTAATTCAACAAGAACCTGAATTGTAAGGAACCTCTCGACACTCATGCAATTCATACATCATGCTATGAATGAGTTAAATAAAGCATGTAATAAGCACAGATGAATTCTCTAACAATTAATGAAAAAGAAAATGTTATTAAGAATCCATTCAAATACATGAGAGTTCATAGTTAAAATTGAATGACTCAATTTCTCACACCAAGAGGGGGTGAATTGGTGAAGTATAAAATTTAAAACTTTCAAAATCTTTTTCACCAAAAGAGATGCCTTTATACTTTTCTTGAAACGCAATGCGTTTAAAGTATAATCGATTGAATGTAACAAAGTATGGAAAAGAAAGATCAAACGCTGAGTTTTTATACTGGTTCGTCCAAGCCTACATCTAGTGTCCTTCCAACCACAGGAAGCCAATGCACTATAATGATCAAGGTTTTTACAACAAGGTTTTTATAGAGACCTCACGTCAAAAATATAAAGCACCTCTCCAACCCTCTAATCAAAGTATAGGCAGTATACAAACAGACTAGCAACAAGAATCCCCTCTCTTGTAGTCCAACCCCTTTTAGGACCCTCAAAGTCAAGAATGCAACACGTCCTTCTTCCTATAATCACAACAGGGAACTCAACCAAATCTTCAGCAGCTTGTAGAACCTGATCTTGCAGTCGACACCCAAATATGCAGATAGACCAGACTTTGAAAACTCAGCAATTCTTGCTCTTAGAGAAATCACACTTAGTTGATCACCATGGTCAAGCTAGTTTCTTGAAGCTTTTTCTCTTTCTGTAAACTTTACACATTTCTGCAAAAGAATATGAAAATGTTAGAATCACAAAGGTCTCTTACATAAATCAAATTCATGTCAATATATAGATGGACTCGTATCAGACGCATTATAATCGACTTTGCTACTAATGTATTCGAATACATCAATTCAGTTATAACAGATAGTAGTAGTCAAAGCACTTAATTGAATTCACAATTAATGCAGTCAAATAACATTTAATGCTTGGTCAACACATTTAAAAATGTAGTCGTTATGACAATTATATCAAACATTAACAAATTTCAAAACAGTAACAAACTTAATCGAATACATATCACATGCAATAGATTATGCAATAGTATTATGCAAAGTTTTGAAAACTTTTCTCTTTGAAAAACTCTCACAGCACACTTGAAAAAGTTTATGCAAATACACGAGTTTTAATCGATTCACCCCATAATGTAATCGATTTCAAACTATTGTTTTGCCACACATATAAAGTTCAACATTAGTGCTTGTGGTTTTTTTCATCCAAAGACATGTGTCATGCATTCATGTATAAAATCACATATATAACACTGTGAAATGTAATGAACAACACAACAATCAACACAATCATGTTCTCATATACTTATATAACATGTAAGCATAGAACATGTAACACATGTGTTATTAATCATGCGTTGTCATCATCAACTCAATATAGATTATCAAATAATTACCAATCAATAATTCTCCCCCTTTTGGCATTAGCAAAAAAGGTAAGCACAATGGTATTGATATACAGATAATCAAGCATATAGAGATGCATCAGATAATCATAACACAAGTAATGATGGTCCCCCTGTCAAAGATATTCACATTAAATTAAGATATTTTCCCTTTTAAATGAACACATGTGAAATATATCAATGATATGCAATGCTCCCCCTGTCATTCTGCATATTTCAATCTCAAAATACAGATGCACAATGCAGTAATCAAAATATGTCAGAGCATTTATCAACATGTAATAACATTGTATCAGATCAAATATATCACAGTAACAACATAGTGATACTGATTCAATCAAACAACATATTTTAATCTCTTATTGTCTCAGTTATTTTATGCAGCAGATAAGCATAGAGATATAAGAATAAACAATCAACAACAAATAAAACAAGATCTAAAGATATCAAATATTCCAGTTTTCGAATCTTTAAACCCCTGTTGATGTTTAATCCATTTGATCTCAGTCAGAGTCGATTTCTTGCTGTAGCATATTCCAGATTATCCAATTCCATCCAGTCAACAAGTGATATTCCTGCAAAACCTTTCCAAGTCTTTCCAGATCAAGCATTTTAGAATCAATGTTATACATGAATTAATGTGTGAGTATGCAAATGTATGAAAGTAACAATAATCAATAATTCATTCGCATACATGCACAGTGTAATTGATTTCAGGTTATCAGATTTATTCAATCACAGATTTATTTAACCATAAATTTTGATTTCATTGATATTAAACTTAAAATACAATGAGGTAAAGCCAAGATAATGAAGACATATAAAGCCATATATTATAGAAGAACACAAGACACTACACTTAACATAGAAAGTAAACTAAAACAATCAAAACAAACTAAAATTTGTAATCACACGACCCTTAATATGTTTCAGATGACTCCACATTTTTCTTATCTGCATTGTTCTTCTCACTCTCAGAGTCATCTACAGAGGTGTCACCAAATGCATTTATCCTTAGTGCATAGTCCATTTTCCTGTGCAGTTCAGTAAAGGATCTTTGAAGCATTCCCATTTTCTCATCAAGACGCTTAAATCTTTCATCTAGAAACTCCTCAAATCTTTTTTGAGGTCTGAAGCCATATCTGGATGTATTAACATTCACAGGATTCACTTCATCAATACCAAGAATGTATTCATCCTTGAATATCCAACCATCTTTACTTTTTCTGAGACCTACAAAATTTAAGAACAATTTTTCCAAAATATTTCTCTTGTTACAGCGGATCGTCATTTCATTTGTGATGTCCACGTTTTGGATTCTTATTATCCTACTAATGAAGACAGCATACAGTAGATGAAGTTCCTTCTGGTTTGCAACCTTTAAAATATAGTAACATATTACAGATGACCAATTTGTTTTTGTTCCTGTTTGCAATGCATATAGTAAATACACATCTTCAACATTTAGTAGAAACTGATCTTCACCTCTTGGAAGTAAGATCCAGGTAATCACGTATGCACATAAACTTTCCTCCTTGCTTAGATTCTCAATACTGAAGGAGTCGTATTTCCCTATCATGTTTGGACTTTTCAAGAAATTGTTGTAAATGTCAGTTTTGTTGAAACCTGGTATGCCTTGATGAGTTTTCAATCCTTCAGGCTGAAATCGAGCAACATATTTCCAAATGGAGTTGTCAATGCGGATAGTTACACCCTTTACCCTGGAAGTGAGATAGTTTCCTTCTCTTTTTAAATTTGCATAGAATACCTTTACAAGATTTGGATAGTAATCTCCCTGAAGTTCAACAAATTTGGTTAGACTGGCTTCGACAAGCCATTCTTGAAACAAGAAACCCTTTATGCGAAAGAATAGAAAACTCATGCATTTGTGTCTGATCATGTCTTTGAACCCCCACTGGCATATGAAGTCAGTTCTTTGATCGTTATCACTGAACCAACAAAAAGGATTTGCTTCGTTGATCGAAGATGCAGGACACTTTCTTGGACATGAAGATGAGGCGGCCATTTGCAGAAATAGTGGAATGTGCAGAGACACTTTAATACAGATAAGGGTTTATGTGTCCCAACTATGAAACAAATACAGACATACAAACATATATGTAAGGGCGCAACAACAATGATTCGCCTCAGGCCCAATTAAAATTTTCAAAACATAAGAAAGTTCAAAGCAAAGATTATTAATCGATTTCATTAAAAAGAAAGTCGACTTAATGTGTTAATAGAGTTTTACTAAAAATAGAAAAACACATGCCCATAAAATATTCAAGTCAACACTTAATACAATCGATTAAAAGTCACATAACCATAATTATTGAAACCTGGTATGCCTTGATGAGTTTTCAGTCCTTCAGGCTGAAATCGAGCAACATATTTCCAAATGGAGTTGTCAATGCGGATAGTTACACCCTTTACCCTGGAAGTGAGATAGTTTCCTTCTCTTTTTAAATTTGCATAGAATACCTTTACAAGATTTGGATAGTAATCTCCCTGAAGTTCAACAAATTTGGTTAGACTGGCTTCGACAAGCCATTCTTGAAACAAGAAACCCTTTATGCGAAAGAATAGAAAACTCATGCATTTGTGTCTGATCATGTCTTTGAACCCCCACTGGCATATGAAGTCAGTTCTTTGATCATTATCACTGAACCAACAAAAAGGATTTGCTTCGTTGATCGAAGATGCAGGACACTTTCTTGGACATGAAGATGAGGCGGCCATTTGCAGAAATAGTGGAATGTGCAGAGACACTTTAATATAGATAAGGGTTTATGTGTCCCAACTATGAAACAAATACAGACATACAAACATATATGTAAGGGCGCAACAACAATGATTCGCCTCAAGCCCAATTAAAATTTTCAAAAATTATGTGTTGTCATTATAAAAAACACAAATATTTTTGAGATTGGGTTAAGCAAAAATTATGCTCCCCCTATCAACAATCTCAACACATTCAAAGATAGGCTTAGCTCCCCATACCTAGAAGCAAAATTAATCATACAAACCGCATAACAGTATTAACAATCGGACAATGGACTAACCGTTCTAAGAAGAGGGCAGCAGAATAGGGCTTAATGGCCCAAGCCTTGTGACGCACGAACCCCGCACCGTTCTCAATGCAACAGGAAGCCCCTCATCACGGTTGTCGCCTCCTCCACGAAACCCTCCTGATGCAGCGACAACCACTTTGTCACGCAACTCCTCTAACCACCCAACGAAGCGCCACCGAAGAATGCCTATGCGAAGGAAGGAAACGACGTTCGTGAATGAAACCTTTGCAATTTGGGGGAACCCTGGTGAGGGTTCGATGTGGCTCGAAGAAAGGGGGAATGTTGGTGAGGGTTCGATGGCTCGAAGAAAGAAAGGGGAAGTTTAGCTCGAAAAATGAAAGTTGGGCGAGGAAAACCCAAGTTCTGGTGTTTAGTACTTGAGCACCTTACCGACGGTCATATATCCTTCGGTAATTTAATTCACCAAGCCATTACCCACGACCTAAAGGCCTTCGGTAATATTTCGCCGGTAAAAAGCATTTTTCCTGTAGTGAGAGAATGAAAAAAAAAGTAGAGTAGGTTATACCTATAATAGATTGATTTTACAGTAGTGGATTAAATCAATTGCCACATAGGGCTAGATAAACTGGAAATCATGAGTGATCTATTTTGGTTATTAATAAGGAGAAAATTGGTGACATGTATTGCAGAATATGATGATAAGGTTTGATAATGATTAGTTGATATGAGGTAAGACATATTAAAGAGTTGAATGGAAACCTGCACACATATTAGCTTATTGATTAATAATAGTAGCTTGATTTTCATATAAATGCATGAAATAGAGGTAAATGTTCCTGTTTCGTCTTATGTATATGCGTTAATCTGCATTTTTATGACTTTACATTAGCTCAGACATGTTTTATATATGATCAATGAGTGGCCTAAATGTGGGTGACCATGAGTATTAAATTAAAAACTCTTAGAATCTGGTTGTGTTAGATTTAGGTACATGCTAATTCATAATTAAAAGTAATGGATTGATGGTTTAAGATGAAATATGTTGAGGAATGGGTTAACAAACTAAATGAAGATTTTATGGAACAAACAAAGGTGAAGGCTACTGTTAAATTTCTGCAATTTACCATAACAGATTGATAGAGAGTGGGTATTTACATGTAATCTATTTGGATTAATGCAATTTAATTCAGACACATAATGGGTCATCACATGTAATGATTAAAATATTTCAAATTGTGCGTTAATGTAATCTACAAAGTTGTTGTTAATTAGTAAGGCAAGTTTATTGTCATGAGATGATGGATATGTAATTTCAGTTCTAATATGTATGAGTATATTAGACCTCGTTCCTTTAAAGCTATTTGAAATTGGAAAATGATGCTAGAATGAAAATGTATGTATGAATATGGCTTGCTATTACGTAATGAGTTATGATTGAATGATTGGGTGTTGAGATTATATCCTTAATTAAGATTTGGTATATTGGATTACGCTGTTTCAATATACCATTTTATTTGGGTGTATGAACCTAAGTTTGAGATGTTCAAATGCTTGGTATTCGCTTTAACTGTTTAAAAGTGGTGTGCATTGGTAACCTATTGGAGAAGGGTCGAATACTGCACTATATTCTTGGTTTCATGTATGAATAAGTTGAACCCTACAAGTGTTATGGATTTTGTTTGTGAATGGTTGAAATCCATGGAAGATTGTGATTCTCATGGCTAGAATACTATTATTCTTCGATTTCAATAGATGTTGAATGTTTAGTACCATTTCATGTTCAGATTGTTAAAGTGTTAGGCTATTTGGAATGGTTGCACTTTCTAAAACTGGATTCAATTCTTTCTGGACATTTAAAGCAGTTTTAAAGGAGTCTTTAAATACATTTCCATTTGATGTGTTAGGGTGAGCTTTTAAAGGGGTTTGAATTATGGCCAGAAAGGGAGGAAGAGAGTCTACGGAGAAGACTTGAGCAGGAAAGGAAAGCAAATTCAAAGGTATGGGGACCTAAACTGAAATTGCATGATTGCATGTGTTATGTCCTATTATTTTCATTCTTGTTTCATGAATTTTATCTTGTTCTAAAATGTAATGAATGTTGAATTTGAATGTTAAGTTATGTTGATTGGAGTTTTATGATATTGTAAACATTGAGGTTTGTCAAACTTTGTTGGGAATGGTTTGAAACCGATTGTCAAATATGTAAGAGGTTTGTTTTGGTACTTTAATCTGTGAATGACGAATTTGAAAAAATAAAGCATGTATAATGGCCTCTTTCATTGGTTCTAGTCAGTCAGAATTAGCCATGAGACATCTTACCATGTTTGTAGGTGTTAACACTTTGGCAAGTGTACCAAATCGTATAAAGTAATAATAAATGGTAAGACCAAGTATCGTTTCCCAAGAGACTCAAGGCCTAAACAGTTATGTGATTTCTTGATTAAATAAGACTTGTAAACGAAATCATTGTGTTTATATTACGAAAAAGTAAACATGAATGCAAGTGTTGATCAATTGGACTGAAAGATGCAAAAGTGATTGATGTAAAATATGGAATGATTATGTTGTTGGGGTTTCCGACTTATCGTATCCACTCTCATGTATTTATGAATTCATCTTTCTTCATTAATGTTAATGTCACTTTCTAATTTACCTTAAACCCGATGTCTCGGTGAAGAAAGCCTAATCACTAGTTCACAATGTCTTGTCTCCCTAGCAATTAATCATGCATTACATTCTCATAGAAGCTTAAAGGCAATCGATCATCCTATTCCTATGTCTAGGTAATATTGCTTCCAGAAGAATTTCCCCAGTTCTAGATTTTCTCATATGTGTCCATAATGACAAAACCAATAATCATGCAATTGAATGAGTTAAACAAAGCATGCATAAAGTATAGAGGAAAAACCCTAACAATTAATGAAGTAAAGCATATATAATCAAGAATCAATTCAATACATGAGAGTTTCAAAGGATTACATTATTTCCCCAACAACAATGGAGGTTTACTTCACCATAGACATGGTGAAACTAGATAAAAATAATGAAAAGAATGAAAGATAGAACCCTAAAAGTTGAAGATCGGAGCCTCCGCATCCAAAATCCGCCTCCAAAGGGTGAAAGGTGTGGAGTTTTGCCTCTTTCTGTCCAAAGATATCAACCCTAGGTCGACTAAACCCTTATATAGTTTATTAAAAATACAGAAAACTGGCCCAAGCCCAAGTTAACAGCACTCAGCGATAGGAATTGCGCTCAGCAGTAAGTACAACACTTTAGAATGACGCTCAGTGACGGCGCCCAGGCGTGAGACAGTGTACTCAACAGCAGACTCTGGCGCTTAGCGGTGAAATGGCATTGAGCGGTGGTTGTGATTCTTCTTTTGTGCAATTTTCCTTCCTTTCCTGAGTCCAACTCCTTACTCCTTCCACTTCTTCATCCAATTCATCTTAATTCCTGTCACAAAAAGGAAAAAACAAGCATAAAACTCATCCAACTCTCTTATTTTCAACACTTAAGAAAAAGTATCATTTCAAGCTAGTTTCTAAGTCATAAAGAGTGTTTTTTATGTCAAAATTAAGTATAAAAATAACGGTTTTTCAACCGTTATCAATAGGATCAGAGAATGTGTAGGTTTAGATTATCCTTTTCATTTTAGTAATGTCTTCTACATCAAAGCAACTTAACTAGCATCAAAGCAATTTGCCTTCAACAACTAAGATGAATTTTGTTCCACTTCCAAATTTTCTTCTACATCAAAGAAACTTGACTAGCATAGATTTCACTACTTCTACATTACAAGGAGTGTTTCCAAATTGGTTGTTTGAAAATAACACAAAAGAAGGTTTAGGTTTAGATGACCCTTTGGCTTGTAGCTTTGGCTAACAAGACACACTCACATGTCTAGCTATGCTAAATTTAAAGCAAGAAAGTTGCCAACAGTTGAAAGAGCACCAAGGACTCTTCCAAACACTTAGACTTCTTAAGAGGCCTTTTACAACTTAATGCGAAACTAAAAGAAATCTACCCTATCACAAATCAAATTACACAAAAACAAATTCAAAGAAAACAAAAGCTATGCTACTACCTACTGCTGCTACGGTTTTGTTTTTCGTCCAAAATCCTTGTGTAGAGCAAGATGCATGTGATCCTAGCAACATGTTTTTGGACCACCTTATCAAAGTTAATTCAACACTCAAAATCAGTGTAAACAGTTTTGGCTTTTCAAATCAGAATGGTCTGTTATCTGTTTAAAGACTATCCACATAACACACTCTCTTATTGCCGAAGATATGAGGCCAAGTTAGCCACACAAAGCTCACAAAAATAAGTGTTTTTTCTGCTATTTAATGCACTCAAATTAGGAAAAATGGATTTTTCAACACTTGAAATATAGTGCAAAATTCTCTACTCGCTCATTTAGGGATGCCTGCAATGTAGGGGAGCGACCTTACTAGTTGGGCGAGCACATTTAGAACTCTTTATTCGCTCATTGGAATTTAGCAGAGTTTCGTAATAAGTGTGCTACAGCCCAAAGGAACAGAGCTTTCGTTGGGTCGATCACGGGTCATGACCATGTCGTTCGTATGATAAACTTTCATTACTTATGTTTCTTTCATATATAATGTATGTATTTTGATGGTTTCATGTACACTTACTCTAAATATTGTTACAGGAACAAGCTCTAAGACTGGCGGCCCATGTTGATGAGGTATTTGCACATACTCATGTTTGGAAGGGAACTACTGAATTTGTTGATGAAAGGTCTCGCAAGACTCATGTAAGCAAATAACACTACTACTAGTAATTTTTATTTATGTTACTACATCATTCCCTAACTTTAAATGTTTGAACAGGAAGAATTTTCTACGAGACTTTCACAGGTTAGATTCGAACATGGGTCAGCTCCTACATCGGATGATGTGAGTAATGAAGACAACAACATCTGTAGGACATAGTGCTAGGTAGTTGTCGTTGGTGGGAAGCAAAATAGACGAGTGTACGATGCGGGACAACTTGTTGCAAACTACACAGCAACAAGAGGAGGTACTCTGAAACACCAACCTTCTTCTTCAACCACCATTGCTGACGAGGCCATCAAGCACCTGACACAGCTACTACAACAACGTGAGCAGGAAAATCGTGATTTGAGAGACGAATACAGCTCATTCAGAGACGAGTTTACAAACTTTAAGTCCTTGGTCATGAGAGCGATGCCTGAAGCTTTACACATTTATTCCATCGTCCCTCCAACCTAGCCACGACCCTCCTCGTCATCCGCCTTCCCTCAGCAGCCAACACTAGTCCACCCCACGTCAGTCCAGCCATCTATAGAGCAGCAGGATGATGAAGATCATTCTATTGATGACTATGTAGATTATTAGTTTTATTTTGTTATTGAACATTGTAGAACATTTGGATGTTAGAACATTATGATTCTGCTACATTATAATATGCTCATGGCTTTCAAACATATACATTGTTGGTCTAGGTGAACATATTGTTTTATGTTTTATGTTTTATGTTTCATGTTTCATTTACAAATACAAGTTCTTAAATTTGAACAATACAAATGATGTTATATTGTTATTTACTTCATCAATGAATGAATGATTTTGGGATGCATATATTATGTAGGTTTGTCTATGGTTGGAAAATGTTATGCAAGTATGTTTGTGTTGTGAACATTTTATCAAGTTTGTTTAGTTGGATAACAAAGACAAATGTAACTTAATTCTACCTAGAACTTACCGAAGGACTTACCGAAGGGCAAAGGCCGTTAGTAACTGCTAGCGACAAAGGATTTACCGACGATATTTTGACCGTCTCTAATATGTCAGTAATATGCAATTATCGATGGCTTTTCGCTGTTTCTGATAGACTGGGGTCGTCGATAATTCCCTTCTTTTTGGTAAATACGTATGACAACTTTTATCATTTAAAAAATTCAATGTCACTTTGTACTGTTCAATGTGTTTAATAACTCTAGTTGTCTAACAACTTGAGACTTTTCTTATCTTTGCATGTCTGTCTTAAACTTGTCTAACCTTCACTTTCTTGTGTTTGCTTAAGACTCTAGGATTCATATTTCTCTGGATTACTGGTTTTTTTACTTTCACTCATTTAAAAAAATTAGCTTAACAAATATGTATATAGCCGAGTATTTGACTTAGTTGTACCCTTCTATTATCGCAAGAAAAAATGTTGTTGTCTATAGCCAAAATTTGTATATAATGACAAAACTCCATAGATACATACGAAAAAATCTATAAGTAATTACGTATGAATAAAGTTATAGGTGATTACATGCAAATGAATCTATATGTAATAACTACATATGAAAAAATTCATATGTAATTACGTATTGAAATATTAGTATTTAATTACATACAAAAAAATTCGTATGTAATTATATATCAAAAATTCCGTACATAATTAATACAAATTAATCTGTATGTAATTATTTACGAATGAATATGAAAGTAGTTACCTACGGATATATCCGAATATAATTATTTCTAAATTTTTTTATATGTAATTACTTATCAGCTTTTATTAAAACAAGATGCTTGTTTAATCCATTATATAGTATTGGACATTGAACATCAAACCTAAAGCATTTCACATTTAAAAGTCAAATAAATAGAAATGTTTACAAAAACATGATTGTGAATTAATTTTATGAAATGTTTAATAGTCATAAATAAATAGAACAATTCATAACATGATAAAGATAGTAGTAAAATAACCACCTACTTATGCAATTGCTTATCGGTGAAAAGTTGTCCAAGAATTGCTCCACTAGTGTTTTGAAGCACCAATTAGTCATTTATCATCAAGGTGATGGGTCTAAACCTCAAACTGAGAATCTTCAAATCTTGTATTGGTAAGTAGTTTAATAGCTAGTGTTGAACCTAATGAAGTGACTAAGGAAAGTATGAGAAACAAAGTTATAAAAAGAGTCATAGTACTATCTAATTATGCTGCATGGTTTAGAAGAAAAAAGAAAAGAAAGATAAATCTATCTAGTTCTAAGAAATGTGTAGTAAATTGTAATAACAAATTAACTCGTGTACAATAATTGTTGAATATAAAAAGTATTCGGGGACTTTGTGGTTAACATTCACCTCCTTAAATGTTCATTCTCTCATAAGAATCATTGGATCTACATCATCCCTTCTCGCATAAGGCTTTAAAATCCATAAAATGATTTTTTCCAACCTTGTTGCCTTAGATGAAGCAATGTATACAAAGGAGGATTTTCTTTGGACTCTGATATCCCTCCTTGCTTGGAAAAATTTTGTTCTTTCTTCTGAATTGACAGTAGCTCCTCTTTCTTTGGTTCTTTCCCAACTGCAAAATAAAATACAATGACTTCATAAAAGTTCTAGTGAAGTTATCTTATTTGAGGTGTACTTGTGTTAACCTTGTTGACATTCAAATCATACCTTTGGCTATTCGTGAAGAGCTGTCGGTGATCATCATTTTGGTGTCAACACCTACTAAGAGATTCAGGTTCACTGCACATAAACAAAGGAAATTAAAATGGCTACAAAAAGTGTTTATAATATGAAATGGTGGAACATATATCTGCATTTCAGTGCACAGGACCCAAGTTAGGCTTAAACACAGTGCAAAGACTGAAAACTATGAACAAGGAGCTCACAAATCTTATCATAACTTAATTTTTAAAAACGTATGTAACATGCAATTAATAAACTAAAGCAAGATAATTTACCTAACTTTGAGTGACTATTAAATTAATAAAGTTTATATTTCTACGAGCAAAGAGGCAGCGTCCCTGAATGCCCGATTTTCCAAAGCAAACTCTCAATTTATCCATTTCCTGCTAAGCCAAAGTATTGTAATTGAATTTAAATACTATAAGAGAAAGAGAGATTATTTAAGATTAAAATAGGAAATAAATGAGATAATTAATTGGATACATATGGCCATTGCAGTAAAAAATCATTAATAAATTTTAAAGAGCTAACAACCCAGCAAAACCACTGCAGTAATTCAAGAATATGCAAAATATAAGTGGCCAATGACATTGATGCATTGAAGAGAGTAAAAAAAAAGGCACTTAACATAAACCTATTATTAAGTGCAAGATAGAAAAAAATGCTATACACATGAGTAAATAATTTTAAGAAATAAGTCTAGTTATTTCTAATTTAAAATGCTTATTATATTTAAAACAAAAAATGTAACAAATATTCTTTTAAAATGTAAAATACAAAAGAGGTCTCTTTAAATATTTAAAATCAATCTAAGAGGGAAATGTTAGTAAAATCGTAATTTCATTAGTTAATGAAGAGAGAAGAGAAAAATGTGTATGTGTGGGAAGGAAGCAGTGGAATAAAACCAGGAAAAATGAAAAATGAACAAGGTTATACAAAAGCATTGAGTTTTCCCGAAACTAAATAAAACCAGGTAAAACAAGAATTTAGAAAACTAGAACTACCTTGCTTTCGCTATAAACAGGCCCATATGACAGAAATGTCTTGCCCTACAAAAAGAAATGAAACAATATTAAAAACCAATACTATAAAAGACAGTATGCAAAGGAAATGCAAAATTAATTGGACACTAAACATAGCCACCCATTTCGTCAATACAGCCAAACTGAATGAGCTGTATAATTCAGACGGCAAGATTAATAATTGGAAACCAAACCAATAAAAAAAGAAAAACATAATACTGTCATTATCAAATACCAATCAAAATTATCCAAAATAAACAAATTACTGCACATTCCTCTCAATGATTATGAGGTACATCATGATATTGTGATGTTTACCAGATCTTCTAACACCCTCGGAGTTCTTGGATAAAGACGGGGAGAGAATCAAGTTTTTGAAATTATTTATTAGTAGAAACCAAAAGAAACACACAACTTATATGGAGCCAGTCAATACAGCAAATATAACCTCAAATCCTCTCCTGCACTTGTTGATGTCACTAGTGCAGAAACGGCTTTTCACGTCACCCAATAGACGTCCGTCCCACGAATCCCCAACGTATATATGTGACCGGTGGCATAATAGTAAATAAGTGGACCTCTAGACGTCCGTCCGTGGTCGAGACGGACGTTTTAAACATTATAGACGTCCGTCACACGCGGACGGACGTTTTAAAGGCTGCCGTTGTCAATCCTTGAACGTCCGTCCTGGGTCGAGCTGGACGTTTATAGTATTATAGACGTCCGTCACATGCGGACAGACGTTTTATAGGCGTACGTTTTCAATCTCTGAACGTCCGTCCTGAGGTGAGCGGACGTCCGTGCGCGTGGCGAGCATGTTCATTAACAAAGAACGTCCGTCCAGTGAGTGCGCGAACGTCCGTCCTCAGAACGAACGTTCAGACGACTGACAGAGTCAATCTCTGAACGTCCGTCCTGGGTGAGCGGACGTCCGTGCGCTTGGCGAGTATGTTCATTAACAAAGAACGTCCGTCCTGTGAGTGCGCGAACGTCCGTCCTCA
>NW_025904054.1:0-15589 GCF_018835915.1 Vigna umbellata
AAACTTTGCATAGCCTTGATATTTGATTAATTGAGAGGATTGTGATACCCATAGCCTTTTTTCCCTATATTTGTCATGAATATCCTGATTTGGGCATTTAAATTCTGTTTTTTAATTCAAAATTGTTTATCCAGCCGAATGCTTCTGCAGAAGAGAGTGTTCTTTCACTCACACAGAGTCCAGGTGATTAGTTATCTTTGATCTCTCAAATTTATTATCTGCATGTGCGGAATAATCTCTTTGATGCATGGAATTTTTATGTATAAACTTAATTGCTAGAAGTGAATCACAGGCTTATGTGATTTTTTAACTGTAGAAACCTTTTGTTTTTATTTAAACAGCTTTCGCTTTCATGCATAACTTTAATACTAGTCTTCTAATCTTCATTTTATTTATTGCTTGATGTTGTAAATTTGATTTTGAATAAACCCGAGTATATGGGGATCAATATTTATTAATATTGTATTTCCTAATCTCCTAATTATGAGAGCTCATTTTCTCATATTCTAGAAACAGTGATGGAATCTTCTGTTCTTGAAATTGTGGAGATTTTTAGGTAGGGAAGGAGGAAAGGAAAACAGGCTAGTGAATAATCAGAAATTGATGTTTTGATGTATCCTAAATATATAGTATCTGCCCTTATTTATTATTGAGAAATAAGTGATAAAATATGGAAAATACTCGTAAAAGATCATAATATACAATAAAACTGGATATTCATGAATTAATTCATTTTTTTATAACTGCGAAGCAGGAGTTGTTTGAGGGATTTTTTATACGGTTGCTTATTGAAGGTGGTGCTAGTTATGCGTAGAGAAGAGAAGGAAAGAGGGTATGAGACTTGTTTGTTATGAATTGTTGGAACCTAGGGTTAGCTAGTTCTCTGGCTTGGGTGCCCTGACTCTTTCTCTCTATATTTGAACCCTTCATCTAGCTTAATAAAGTGTAACATTATATTATAATAAATGAAATTTACCTTGGTTGTGGATTTTTTTTTTAATGCTTATCAATATTTGATTTTCGTAAGCACTGCCTAACTTTTGTGTGCGTTAAATGAAGCCTATGGCACCAGAACAAGTGTTGTCAGACCGTGACAGTGAAGATGAAGTTGACGATGACATTGCAGATCTTGAAGATAGAAGGGTAATCTTGAAACCTTTCAATTTATTATGTCTCTAATTTTTCCCACTTTTGTCTATGTCCAAATGGTGCATTTGAATTTATTATTTCTGGGCCTTTTGTAAAGCACAGGAACATTATTAAATTTAGTATAGAGCCTAATTGCCGTGTCAAATTTGACTGAAATTATGCTCTTTTCATGTTGTAAAGAATTCCTTGTTCAGTTTGGTCCTCCCTACCCTAGTTGCTTCTCTAAATCTTTGTGCATTTCCCATTGAATATTTACGGGGCAACAAACTGATATTAATCATGATAATTTATTGTTGAATTGCAATGTTGCAGATGCTTGATGATTTTGTGGATGTTTCCAAAGATGAAAAACAACTCATGCATCTCTGGAACTCCTTTATGAGGAAGCAAAGGTATTTAATGATGACAGCTATATATTAAACTTTCTTTAGTTTTCTTTCCCCCTCATTAATAACACTAGTTTGCTTGTTAGGTTTTTGCATGAGAAAAAAACCATCATTCTGTATTGTGTGTATGATTCTTGTTGGTTACTCATGTTTTTACCGTTGCAGGGTGCTGGCGGATGGTCATGTGCCGTGGGCCTGTGAGGCATTTTCCAAGCTTCATGGAAAAAAGCTGGTCACATCTCCAACTTTATTCTGGTACTCCTATCTTCCATTAATATTTCTCAAATTTCATGGAGTTTTCCAACTAAAAGGAATAATGCTGAATGATTAACGTCCCTCATAGCATGGAATGACGAGTTTTTGACTGAATTCATTACTTCTAGTAGTACTTTAGGGACATCAGATCAACCATACTTTGATTTATAAATTTTTTCTTCAAACTTCAACTTATTTTGTTTATTTTTGAGTTCTGTTTTTAGAAAATATGCTTTGATGCAGCAGGTGTTGGAGGTTGTTCATGATTAAACTTTGGAATCATGGTCTTCTTGATGCCTGCACAATGAACAACTGTAACAGAACATTAGATAGTTACAGAAACGAGGGATTGGGTACTAGCAAATAAAGAACGAAAAGAACGAAAGGAAACTGACTCAACTATAAAGAATATACAGTCTTCCCTGCCTTATATTTTGCTTGACAGCAGGTTCCCATTTTCGTATTTGCATAATTTATTATGATTTTTTTTGGCTAGTTTTGGCCTGTACATCGTATCAATATTCCCATTGTATTGAGATTGAAATGAAATTTAGTTTATTCTCACAGAAATTACATTTCTGAATCGTATCTTGTCCTAGAAATATAAATTTTATTATAATCATAACAATGTATAAAGTACCAAAGTTTTATTACTTCCATGTTAAATTTTTGCTGGGTATTTAATTTTTTTCTTTGCCACCATATTAACTTTAATGGCATTTAATATTTTAAAATGCTGAATGGCTCCNTGATTAACGTCCCTCATAGCATGGAATGACGAGTTTTTGACTGAATTCATTACTTCTAGTAGTACTTTAGGGACATCAGATCAACCATACTTTGATTTATAAATTTTTTCTTCAAACTTCAACTTATTTTGTTTATTTTTGAGTTCTGTTTTTAGAAAATATGCTTTGATGCAGCAGGTGTTGGAGGTTGTTCATGATTAAACTTTGGAATCATGGTCTTCTTGATGCCTGCACAATGAACAACTGTAACAGAACATTAGATAGTTACAGAAACGAGGGATTGGGTACTAGCAAATAAAGAACGAAAAGAACGAAAGGAAACTGACTCAACTATAAAGAATATACAGTCTTCCCTGCCTTATATTTTGCTTGACAGCAGGTTCCCATTTTCGTATTTGCATAATTTATTATGATTTTTTTTGGCTAGTTTTGGCCTGTACATCGTATCAATATTCCCATTGTATTGAGATTGAAATGAAATTTAGTTTATTCTCACAGAAATTACATTTCTGAATCGTATCTTGTCCTAGAAATATAAATTTTATTATAATCATAACAATGTATAAAGTACCAAAGTTTTATTACTTCCATGTTAAATTTTTGCTGGGTATTTAATTTTTTTCTTTGCCACCATATTAACTTTAATGGCATTTAATATTTTAAAATGCTGAATGGCTCCCACTCCGACCATTAGCTGATTTTTCTTGATATGTTGGTTATTAGAAAAACAAATTGTTCTTAACCCATTTTCACTGCCTACAAGATGAAAAGTTGATAACTTCACAGGTTCTTTTTATTTTTTTCCTTTTTCTCTTGAATTGCCAAGAGAAGTTCCCCTTGCAGGAAATATGTAAATAACACTTTTAATCAATTTTAGCAATTGAAAAATATCAAAGTAATAGAAAGTATCATGATACACACTGTTGTTAAAAATGGCGAGCGTACGTACTTAATATTCGTGCCACGCTGCACAGGTCGATACAACGAGTTGCCTGTGAAATCGGAGGATAATTTTGTGTCAATCTGTTTGAGCAGTTAGGGTTCAAGTTAAAATGACCCATTTGTTTGATAAGGATATGATCCTTTTTTTTTCTGGGGTTCATTGCCAGTTAAAATAGAACCAAACAACTCTTCACAAGGCGCCTAATCAATGACAGTTAATGAAAAATTTTACAATATCCAATGCGTGTGGTGGCTTAAACACATTGGTCTTAGACTACTTCAAAAGAGACAAAATATTTATGTTTAAATTCAAATTATTAATAGTTTAAACATTTGTTTGTATGTGATTTCATTTGAGTAATATATTATAATTTTTATTAATGTATAAAAGAAAATAAATTTTATTATAATTTAGAGAAAGAAAGTAAAGAAACATTTAAAATGTTTATAAATTTAAATATTTGCTTGCTTTTTATAATTTTTAAGAATATTTTTTAACTTAAATTTTTTTATTTCATTAACATTTTCAAAAATAACGAATGTTTTTCGTTACTATGAAATTTTATTTAGGTGTAATTGTGTAAGTTTTTGTATAATTATTCTACTTTTATCTAATTATTATTTGTTATTTTAATTTGAAATTCATAAAATTATTATTTATTTTTAAATATTTGGCATTAATTACGTTTATTTGACCATAAATATTTAATAATATTATATATTTTTTCTAATTTGTATTAATTTTATAAAAATTAATTAACTAATATTAAAATAATAATAAAGTAAACATGGGAACATGTACAAAGTGAGGATGAAATGAGAAAAAATAAATTATATTCATTGAATATGTAGATAGAAATGGTTTCAAACTTTTACTTAAATTAAATAATTAAACTTATTATCCCTTCTTAAAAGAACCATTTCGAAAGTATTTGAGATGTTCCGAAAAAGTTATGTTATTTTAATAATACATTTCGTGTAGAAGTGTTTTAGAAAAACTATTTTAAAAGACATTATTAGGATTCCGAAAAGTTTATTCTAGAAATCCAACCCAAAATTCATTTTCCAAAATACATTTCATATGTATTGAAAATTCTATTCCAAAAATCACATTTAAGAAATTTCATTCCAAAAATTGTTTTAGAAATTTTGTTTTGAAAATTTTAGAAAGCCCAAAAGTTTGAAAAATATATAATCTGAAAATTACTTTTCCGAAAAAAAAAATGATCATTTTGAAAATTTAAAATAATGAACTAAGAAATTATGAGAATGCAATAAGAAAAGTCATAAGATTATCAGTAAGGTTTTTTATTAACCCATTATCCTCATTATTTATTTATTTATTAATTATCTTTTGGTGATTATTTATTTTATTAACCCAAAATCTGTTTTTCATCATAAACTATTATAAAAATTTATATTTTATTTTTAAATTAAATTATAGACATTCTATCTTTAAATTTTATTAAACTTATACAAAATATTTTTTTAACAAATGACAAGTGAAGTTTAGTTTAGAGATGGAATATAGTTTTTGATAATAGATTTCGAATGAAAACCATATTTAGTTTTATAGTTTTTAAATTTATTTTAACACTTTTAAATTTCCTATAAATTAATGAAAAAAATTGATGATGAATTTAACATTTCTTTTATCGATATTTTTGACTTGAACTAATTTTAAGTTATGTACAAGTAAGTTAAATGTGTAAAAATAAAAGTTTGGAAGTTGATAAGAATTTTAAAACAACCTTTTACTTTCAAATAAATAAAAAAATACTTAAATTCAATTAGTCGGTCGTGAGAAAACTTTATTGTTTTCAAACGCGTCTTAGGAAAAGTGGCGCCAATTACTCGGCGCCAAAATTTAAAAATGGTAATAAATACTGTAAAAATTTTGGAACGAAAAATTGGCATTACCCGCTTTACTTTCTTGTCGTGGAAGATCGTAGCTTGATGAACGCATTTTGATGGATTCGATCCCAAGCTTTGAAGGCCTGAATTCTCAGGTATAAACTAATTTTCCCATTTTCCTCCATCACCAACTGTTTCTTCATTTTCTTTTTTCTTTTCAGGTTCCCAATTTGCGGTCTTCTTTTTCATTCCCTTCTGGTTCGAATCAATTACTTCTCAAAACTTATCAATTTCCTGTTAATGTTGAAAGTTATCTCCTTTTGATTTCCGTGTCTTGTGGGTATGCATGTTAGAGCCCCCTGATGTTGGGAATTGGTTCTCTAGCTATGAGTATCAGTCTCCCGACCCGGATTCGAATTTTAGAGTTAAAGATTCTGCTTTCACGGAAAACGAGTCTCAGGGAGATGGTGAAGAAGTTGTAGAAGAAAAGGTTAGGATTCGAGGTCTACGGCCTGATAGGGACAATGTAGGTCATGAAGAAGAGGATAATCATAACGAAGAACAGTGCATGAACAAGGTGAATCTTCTTCTCATTATTTATTTATTTTTGAATCTCCCTTATTTGTATTTATGGGTTGAGTTTTAATTTATGGCTTTTGAAGTTAGACACTCATATGTTAAGATGGAGATTTTAGAACTTTATCTGTTTTTTTTCTTGCAGAATCTTGGACCTTTCAGTTCATGTTCACTCCTTTCTGGTTTGTACTTTGTCTTGCTTCTTGTAGGATTTCTTTTTCAAAATTGAGCTATGGTTGTGTTTTCAGTCCTGCATAATCAATTATCTCAGCTTTTTTGTGTGTGCCGTTTTCCTTTTTCTGATTCAGAGCCTCCTGACATCAGAAACTGGTTTTCCAGCTATGTTTACGAGTCACCTGAGTTTGATACATGTAGTATTTTAAGAGATGAAGTTTCTGAAGAGAACCACTGTGAGAAGTTTGATTTTGAAGTCGTGAAAGCAGACGGAAGCAAGCCTGCCAATGGCTACTTGAAAGGGTGTGTTGAGCACAATGACTCCTCTAATAATAAAACAAAGGTAAAAGCAAAAAAGCAGCCTTAATAGGGTGCTCGGTACTCTTTTTTTATTCTATCCAAACCTTTCATTTTTCTAATTACCTCTTTAAATGTCACATATTTACTCAATGAAATTACATATGGTTATGGTTTCTGATGAGACTGAGTGAAAGTAAGCTAATAAATATTTATGCTCAATTAGACTTACGGTCTTTCAATGAATAGATACTGTTTGTTTAGAGGCAGTTTAAGCAATTCAGAAAAATACATTCTAGTATGTAGATTTTTACCTCGTGCCTATGGAAATGGACTGTGCAACGAAAATTTAGCCATTAGCATAATATGTGAGGTATGTTTTCAATATTATACTAACAAAATCGCAGATGAAAACCTGAAATTAGAAAGTGAATTTCTATCTGCACTATCACATCACAAGCCATTCATCTGGGCATATATACATTCTCTATTTGTTTCAGTTTCCATGAGATAGGGACTGGACCTAGCTTCAAGGTATCTAATAATGGATAACTTAGTTGCCAGACATTACTAGACACAATACCCAATCGGAGTCACTGTATGCCCCCAAGTTTAGAGTATAGTAGCTTGCCAATGTGAACTGAATATACTTGAAAATTGGACTGTTGGTTTACAGTATATACATTATGAAAATATCTATACTAATGTGTAAAGGCTCCGAGCCTTAGTTAATGTTTTAGTATTCTCAATTTTAATATCATTTTATCTTTTTTGGTAATGTAATATAAAAAGTGGAGATAGAAACATAAATCTATCAGTCTGCTGATAATGTGAATATTTAACTTATATAATTTCATCAATGGTATACATGTTACGAAGCATCATAACTTATAAATCTTAATACTAATCATTCCACTCTTATGGACGAAGTCTATATTAATCAGTAGACTTTTAACTACGACTGTAAATATATGGATATTTTTTGGTAGTGAAAGGAAGTTTGGTTAATATATTGCTCTGAATACATGAATTGAACTGTATTATCCTCCAAGTCATCTGTCCCACTGGTTTTCTTTGCGGTTGAAATCATAGGGTGATGATTGTGCTGAAGTGAAGAAAAATTCAACTACAGTTGACACTTATCAGAAAAAGATTTTGCAGCCATGCAGGCAAGTTAGAACAACGCTGCAGCATAAACATGGTCCAACTAATTACAAGGAGACGTTAGATCTGAATCACACAAGGCCTCATTACGATCGAGAAGGACATCCAATGTCACTGGATACCGATAAAAGTGCTACGAAACCTCCAAAGCTGCTGCATAAGAACGATTCCCAAATATCAAACACAACTGATATCCAACCTGATAACAAGCTTGACTTGAGTGTAACTGCAACTAAAACCTTCTCAACAAGAACTGCAGCCTGTACAAACAATAAAGAAAATGACGGCTTTGTGACAACAAGGAAGAAAATTTTCACAGGAGGAAACGATGAAAATTGTGGGAAGAAACCTGAAAAGATATTGTTAGAGCGGTCAGTAAGTACAGTAAAAATTCCATTGCAATGTGGTGTTACAAAGAGAAAGGCATTAACAGAATCAACAAATGTTCAACTATATGATGACATAGGGATAACAGGGAAATGGCAATGCCCACAGAAACGTAAACCTGATGTTGGGCCAGCTATGAAACAACTTAGGCTCGAGCGCTGGGTTCGTAGATTATGAGACCTGAGAGAAACATTATTCCATGAAACATCTTTTTCATGGTTAGTGTTCTAAGGTAGATCGATTAAACACCAGATAAAAACATTTGATTGCATTATGTATGATTTCCATTCTGTTATTATACTTAGTATTTAAGTGTGACTGAAAGTTTCAAGGGTAAAATTAATAAAATTAAATATCGTATAAGAGAAAAAAATTCGTAAATATATTACTTTAAAATTTTGAGTTAAAAATAATAGCAATTTATTAAGTGGAGCTTATGATATATAACAACCTCCCCATAAACGTTTATAAGAAAAATCCCATCATTTCTGTGTTCGGTATGAAAGAAAGTATTGTATGTGAAACAATAGGAAGAATGTATATTTAAGAATAAGGAATCAAAGTTCACTCACACAATTAACGTGTTCTATACGCTATAACATGGCCGTCAAGAATTTTTTTTTTCCTTAAAATAAAAAAAAAAGAACTTTTTCATAGCATGATAAATTGTCACTGAACGTTTTCTAATAATTACTATATAGCTGCCCCTGATCAATTTGTGCAATAATCCAATCCATAAATAAGACATGCTAAAGAGTGGGCTTAGATTATTTTGAGAAAGAGGTGGGCCTTGTGGGCCCATAAGAGGCGTATAAAGGCAGAGGAATCACAGGTGTGAAGGTAGCGTAGGTGGAGCATTGAGAAGAAGAGAGAAAACAATGGCTTCTTCTGCTAAAAGGTGGCTTCCGCTCGAAGCAAACCCTGAAATCATGAATCAGGTTCTCTCCGTGGATACTCCTTGCGTATTATTATTTGTGCCATTGTTCTTCTTTGTTTTTCTTTAATGCGATTTGAATAGTAACAAGTTTTAATTTTAATCGAGAATCTTCTTCGGGTTTTGAAGTTGAATACTTTTGCTTCTCACTCTTCTTCGAATTAATGATATTCATAGTTTAGCGTATAATTATATGGGTGATTTGCAGTTCCTTTGGGGACTTGGGCTTGGAGAGGACGAGGCAGAATGCTGTGACGTTTATGGCTTAGATGAAGAGCTTCTGCAAATGGTTCCAAACCCCGTTCTTGCTGTGCTTTTTCTTTATCCCATAACCACCCAGGTTTTTATCCTTTTTCTTCTATTTCAACTCGTCATTTTCCATGTCTGGGTCACTTCTTATTTTCTACGGATTTTGTCAAATCATTAGAGTGAAGAAGAAAGGTTGCAGCAGGAAAAGGAAAAAAAGGTGAGTTGATTTTNTCATGTTCACTCCTTTCTGGTTTGTACTTTGTCTTGCTTCTTGTAGGATTTCTTTTTCAAAATTGAGCTATGGTTGTGTTTTCAGTCCTGCATAATCAATTATCTCAGCTTTTTTGTGTGTGCCGTTTTCCTTTTTCTGATTCAGAGCCTCCTGACATCAGAAACTGGTTTTCCAGCTATGTTTACGAGTCACCTGAGTTTGATACATGTAGTATTTTAAGAGATGAAGTTTCTGAAGAGAACCACTGTGAGAAGTTTGATTTTGAAGTCGTGAAAGCAGACGGAAGCAAGCCTGCCAATGGCTACTTGAAAGGGTGTGTTGAGCACAATGACTCCTCTAATAATAAAACAAAGGTAAAAGCAAAAAAGCAGCCTTAATAGGGTGCTCGGTACTCTTTTTTTATTCTATCCAAACCTTTCATTTTTCTAATTACCTCTTTAAATGTCACATATTTACTCAATGAAATTACATATGGTTATGGTTTCTGATGAGACTGAGTGAAAGTAAGCTAATAAATATTTATGCTCAATTAGACTTACGGTCTTTCAATGAATAGATACTGTTTGTTTAGAGGCAGTTTAAGCAATTCAGAAAAATACATTCTAGTATGTAGATTTTTACCTCGTGCCTATGGAAATGGACTGTGCAACGAAAATTTAGCCATTAGCATAATATGTGAGGTATGTTTTCAATATTATACTAACAAAATCGCAGATGAAAACCTGAAATTAGAAAGTGAATTTCTATCTGCACTATCACATCACAAGCCATTCATCTGGGCATATATACATTCTCTATTTGTTTCAGTTTCCATGAGATAGGGACTGGACCTAGCTTCAAGGTATATAAAAAAGGATAAATAAGTTGCAAGACATTACTAGACACAATACCCAATCGGAGTCACTGTATGCCCCCAAGTTTAGAGTATAGTAGCTTGCCAATGTGAACTGAATATACTTGAAAATTGGACTGTTGGTTTACAGTATATACATTATGAAAATATCTATACTAATGTGTAAAGGCTCCGAGCCTTAGTTAATGTTTTAGTATTCTCAATTTTAATATCATTTTATCTTTTTTGGTAATGTAATATAAAAAGTGGAGATAGAAACATAAATCTATCAGTCTGCTGATAATGTGAATATTTAACTTATATAATTTCATCAATGGTATACATGTTACGAAGCATCATAACTTATAAATCTTAATACTAATCATTCCACTCTTATGGACGAAGTCTATATTAATCAGTAGACTTTTAACTACGACTGTAAATATATGGATATTTTTTGGTAGTGAAAGGAAGTTTGGTTAATATATTGCTCTGAATACATGAATTGAACTGTATTATCCTCCAAGTCATCTGTCCCACTGGTTTTCTTTGCGGTTGAAATCATAGGGTGATGATTGTGCTGAAGTGAAGAAAAATTCAACTACAGTTGACACTTATCAGAAAAAGATTTTGCAGCCATGCAGGCAAGTTAGAACAACGCTGCAGCATAAACATGGTCCAACTAATTACAAGGAGACGTTAGATCTGAATCACACAAGGCCTCATTACGATCGAGAAGGACATCCAATGTCACTGGATACCGATAAAAGTGCTACGAAACCTCCAAAGCTGCTGCATAAGAACGATTCCCAAATATCAAACANAAAGTCATAAGATTATCAGTAAGGTTTTTTATTAACCCATTATCCTCATTATTTATTTATTTATTAATTATCTTTTGGTGATTATTTATTTTATTAACCCAAAATCTGTTTTTCATCATAAACTATTATAAAAATTTATATTTTATTTTTAAATTAAATTATAGACATTCTATCTTTAAATTTTATTAAACTTATACAAAATATTTTTTTAACAAATGACAAGTGAAGTTTAGTTTAGAGATGGAATATAGTTTTTGATAATAGATTTCGAATGAAAACCATATTTAGTTTTATAGTTTTTAAATTTATTTTAACACTTTTAAATTTCCTATAAATTAATGAAAAAAATTGATGATGAATTTAACATTTCTTTTATCGATATTTTTGACTTGAACTAATTTTAAGTTATGTACAAGTAAGTTAAATGTGTAAAAATAAAAGTTTGGAAGTTGATAAGAATTTTAAAACAACCTTTTACTTTCAAATAAATAAAAAAATACTTAAATTCAATTAGTCGGTCGTGAGAAAACTTTATTGTTTTCAAACGCGTCTTAGGAAAAGTGGCGCCAATTACTCGGCGCCAAAATTTAAAAATGGTAATAAATACTGTAAAAATTTTGGAACGAAAAATTGGCATTACCCGCTTTACTTTCTTGTCGTGGAAGATCGTAGCTTGATGAACGCATTTTGATGGATTCGATCCCAAGCTTTGAAGGCCTGAATTCTCAGGTATAAACTAATTTTCCCATTTTCCTCCATCACCAACTGTTTCTTCATTTTCTTTTTTCTTTTCAGGTTCCCAATTTGCGGTCTTCTTTTTCATTCCCTTCTGGTTCGAATCAATTACTTCTCAAAACTTATCAATTTCCTGTTAATGTTGAAAGTTATCTCCTTTTGATTTCCGTGTCTTGTGGGTATGCATGTTAGAGCCCCCTGATGTTGGGAATTGGTTCTCTAGCTATGAGTATCAGTCTCCCGACCCGGATTCGAATTTTAGAGTTAAAGATTCTGCTTTCACGGAAAACGAGTCTCAGGGAGATGGTGAAGAAGTTGTAGAAGAAAAGGTTAGGATTCGAGGTCTACGGCCTGATAGGGACAATGTAGGTCATGAAGAAGAGGATAATCATAACGAAGAACAGTGCATGAACAAGGTGAATCTTCTTCTCATTATTTATTTATTTTTGAATCTCCCTTATTTGTATTTATGGGTTGAGTTTTAATTTATGGCTTTTGAAGTTAGACACTCATATGTTAAGATGGAGATTTTAGAACTTTATCTGTTTTTTTTCTTGCAGAATCTTGGACCTTTCAGTTCATGTTCACTCCTTTCTGGTTTGTACTTTGTCTTGCTTCTTGTAGGATTTCTTTTTCAAAATTGAGCTATGGTTGTGTTTTCAGTCCTGCATAATCAATTATCTCAGCTTTTTTGTGTGTGCCGTTTTCCTTTTTCTGATTCAGAGCCTCCTGACATCAGAAACTGGTTTTCCAGCTATGTTTACGAGTCACCTGAGTTTGATACATGTAGTATTTTAAGAGATGAAGTTTCTGAAGAGAACCACTGTGAGAAGTTTGATTTTGAAGTCGTGAAAGCAGACGGAAGCAAGCCTGCCAATGGCTACTTGAAAGGGTGTGTTGAGCACAATGACTCCTCTAATAATAAAACAAAGGTAAAAGCAAAAAAGCAGCCTTAATAGGGTGCTCGGTACTCTTTTTTTATTCTATCCAAACCTTTCATTTTTCTAATTACCTCTTTAAATGTCACATATTTACTCAATGAAATTACATATGGTTATGGTTTCTGATGAGACTGAGTGAAAGTAAGCTAATAAATATTTATGCTCAATTAGACTTACGGTCTTTCAATGAATAGATACTGTTTGTTTAGAGGCAGTTTAAGCAATTCAGAAAAATACATTCTAGTATGTAGATTTTTACCTCGTGCCTATGGAAATGGACTGTGCAACGAAAATTTAGCCATTAGCATAATATGTGAGGTATGTTTTCAATATTATACTAACAAAATCGCAGATGAAAACCTGAAATTAGAAAGTGAATTTCTATCTGCACTATCACATCACAAGCCATTCATCTGGGCATATATACATTCTCTATTTGTTTCAGTTTCCATGAGATAGGGACTGGACCTAGCTTCAAGGTATCTAATAATGGATAACTTAGTTGCCAGACATTACTAGACACAATACCCAATCGGAGTCACTGTATGCCCCCAAGTTTAGAGTATAGTAGCTTGCCAATGTGAACTGAATATACTTGAAAATTGGACTGTTGGTTTACAGTATATACATTATGAAAATATCTATACTAATGTGTAAAGGCTCCGAGCCTTAGTTAATGTTTTAGTATTCTCAATTTTAATATCATTTTATCTTTTTTGGTAATGTAATATAAAAAGTGGAGATAGAAACATAAATCTATCAGTCTGCTGATAATGTGAATATTTAACTTATATAATTTCATCAATGGTATACATGTTACGAAGCATCATAACTTATAAATCTTAATACTAATCATTCCACTCTTATGGACGAAGTCTATATTAATCAGTAGACTTTTAACTACGACTGTAAATATATGGATATTTTTTGGTAGTGAAAGGAAGTTTGGTTAATATATTGCTCTGAATACATGAATTGAACTGTATTATCCTCCAAGTCATCTGTCCCACTGGTTTTCTTTGCGGTTGAAATCATAGGGTGATGATTGTGCTGAAGTGAAGAAAAATTCAACTACAGTTGACACTTATCAGAAAAAGATTTTGCAGCCATGCAGGCAAGTTAGAACAACGCTGCAGCATAAACATGGTCCAACTAATTACAAGGAGACGTTAGATCTGAATCACACAAGGCCTCATTACGATCGAGAAGGACATCCAATGTCACTGGATACCGATAAAAGTGCTACGAAACCTCCAAAGCTGCTGCATAAGAACGATTCCCAAATATCAAACACAACTGATATCCAACCTGATAACAAGCTTGACTTGAGTGTAACTGCAACTAAAACCTTCTCAACAAGAACTGCAGCCTGTACAAACAATAAAGAAAATGACGGCTTTGTGACAACAAGGAAGAAAATTTTCACAGGAGGAAACGATGAAAATTGTGGGAAGAAACCTGAAAAGATATTGTTAGAGCGGTCAGTAAGTACAGTAAAAATTCCATTGCAATGTGGTGTTACAAAGAGAAAGGCATTAACAGAATCAACAAATGTTCAACTATATGATGACATAGGGATAACAGGGAAATGGCAATGCCCACAGAAACGTAAACCTGATGTTGGGCCAGCTATGAAACAACTTAGGCTCGAGCGCTGGGTTCGTAGATTATGAGACCTGAGAGAAACATTATTCCATGAAACATCTTTTTCATGGTTAGTGTTCTAAGGTAGATCGATTAAACACCAGATAAAAACATTTGATTGCATTATGTATGATTTCCATTCTGTTATTATACTTAGTATTTAAGTGTGACTGAAAGTTTCAAGGGTAAAATTAATAAAATTAAATATCGTATAAGAGAAAAAAATTCGTAAATATATTACTTTAAAATTTTGAGTTAAAAATAATAGCAATTTATTAAGTGGAGCTTATGATATATAACAACCTCCCCATAAACGTTTATAAGAAAAATCCCATCATTTCTGTGTTCGGTATGAAAGAAAGTATTGTATGTGAAACAATAGGAAGAATGTATATTTAAGAATAAGGAATCAAAGTTCACTCACACAATTAACGTGTTCTATACGCTATAACATGGCCGTCAAGAATTTTTTTTTTCCTTAAAATAAAAAAAAAAGAACTTTTTCATAGCATGATAAATTGTCACTGAACGTTTTCTAATAATTACTATATAGCTGCCCCTGATCAATTTGTGCAATAATCCAATCCATAAATAAGACATGCTAAAGAGTGGGCTTAGATTATTTTGAGAAAGAGGTGGGCCTTGTGGGCCCATAAGAGGCGTATAAAGGCAGAGGAATCACAGGTGTGAAGGTAGCGTAGGTGGAGCATTGAGAAGAAGAGAGAAAACAATGGCTTCTTCTGCTAAAAGGTGGCTTCCGCTCGAAGCAAACCCTGAAATCATGAATCAGGTTCTCTCCGTGGATACTCCTTGCGTATTATTATTTGTGCCATTGTTCTTCTTTGTTTTTCTTTAATGCGATTTGAATAGTAACAAGTTTTAATTTTAATCGAGAATCTTCTTCGGGTTTTGAAGTTGAATACTTTTGCTTCTCACTCTTCTTCGAATTAATGATATTCATAGTTTAGCGTATAATTATATGGGTGATTTGCAGTTCCTTTGGGGACTTGGGCTTGGAGAGGACGAGGCAGAATGCTGTGACGTTTATGGCTTAGATGAAGAGCTTCTGCAAATGGTTCCAAACCCCGTTCTTGCTGTGCTTTTTCTTTATCCCATAACCACCCAGGTTTTTATCCTTTTTCTTCTATTTCAACTCGTCATTTTCCATGTCTGGGTCACTTCTTATTTTCTACGGATTTTGTCAAATCATTAGAGTGAAGAAGAAAGGTTGCAGCAGGAAAAGGAAAAAAAGGTGAGTTGATTTT
>NW_025904054.1:16354-35837 GCF_018835915.1 Vigna umbellata
CCAACCCAAAATTCATTTTCCAAAATACATTTCATATGTATTGAAAATTCTATTCCAAAAATCACATTTAAGAAATTTCATTCCAAAAATTGTTTTAGAAATTTTGTTTTGAAAATTTTAGAAAGCCCAAAAGTTTGAAAAATATATAATCTGAAAATTACTTTTCCGAAAAAAAAAATGATCATTTTGAAAATTTAAAATAATGAACTAAGAAATTATGAGAATGCAATAAGAAAAGTCATAAGATTATCAGTAAGGTTTTTTATTAACCCATTATCCTCATTATTTATTTATTTATTAATTATCTTTTGGTGATTATTTATTTTATTAACCCAAAATCTGTTTTTCATCATAAACTATTATAAAAATTTATATTTTATTTTTAAATTAAATTATAGACATTCTATCTTTAAATTTTATTAAACTTATACAAAATATTTTTTTAACAAATGACAAGTGAAGTTTAGTTTAGAGATGGAATATAGTTTTTGATAATAGATTTCGAATGAAAACCATATTTAGTTTTATAGTTTTTAAATTTATTTTAACACTTTTAAATTTCCTATAAATTAATGAAAAAAATTGATGATGAATTTAACATTTCTTTTATCGATATTTTTGACTTGAACTAATTTTAAGTTATGTACAAGTAAGTTAAATGTGTAAAAATAAAAGTTTGGAAGTTGATAAGAATTTTAAAACAACCTTTTACTTTCAAATAAATAAAAAAATACTTAAATTCAATTAGTCGGTCGTGAGAAAACTTTATTGTTTTCAAACGCGTCTTAGGAAAAGTGGCGCCAATTACTCGGCGCCAAAATTTAAAAATGGTAATAAATACTGTAAAAATTTTGGAACGAAAAATTGGCATTACCCGCTTTACTTTCTTGTCGTGGAAGATCGTAGCTTGATGAACGCATTTTGATGGATTCGATCCCAAGCTTTGAAGGCCTGAATTCTCAGGTATAAACTAATTTTCCCATTTTCCTCCATCACCAACTGTTTCTTCATTTTCTTTTTTCTTTTCAGGTTCCCAATTTGCGGTCTTCTTTTTCATTCCCTTCTGGTTCGAATCAATTACTTCTCAAAACTTATCAATTTCCTGTTAATGTTGAAAGTTATCTCCTTTTGATTTCCGTGTCTTGTGGGTATGCATGTTAGAGCCCCCTGATGTTGGGAATTGGTTCTCTAGCTATGAGTATCAGTCTCCCGACCCGGATTCGAATTTTAGAGTTAAAGATTCTGCTTTCACGGAAAACGAGTCTCAGGGAGATGGTGAAGAAGTTGTAGAAGAAAAGGTTAGGATTCGAGGTCTACGGCCTGATAGGGACAATGTAGGTCATGAAGAAGAGGATAATCATAACGAAGAACAGTGCATGAACAAGGTGAATCTTCTTCTCATTATTTATTTATTTTTGAATCTCCCTTATTTGTATTTATGGGTTGAGTTTTAATTTATGGCTTTTGAAGTTAGACACTCATATGTTAAGATGGAGATTTTAGAACTTTATCTGTTTTTTTTCTTGCAGAATCTTGGACCTTTCAGTTCATGTTCACTCCTTTCTGGTTTGTACTTTGTCTTGCTTCTTGTAGGATTTCTTTTTCAAAATTGAGCTATGGTTGTGTTTTCAGTCCTGCATAATCAATTATCTCAGCTTTTTTGTGTGTGCCGTTTTCCTTTTTCTGATTCAGAGCCTCCTGACATCAGAAACTGGTTTTCCAGCTATGTTTACGAGTCACCTGAGTTTGATACATGTAGTATTTTAAGAGATGAAGTTTCTGAAGAGAACCACTGTGAGAAGTTTGATTTTAAAGTCGTGAAAGCAGACGGAAGCAAGCCTGCCAATGGCTACTTGAAAGGGTGTGTTGAGCACAATGACTCCTCTAATAATAAAACAAAGGTAAAAGCAAAAAAGCAGCCTTAATAGGGTGCTCAGTACTCTTTTTTTATTCTATCCAAACCTTTCATTTTTCTAATTACCTCTTTAAATGTCACATATTTACTCAATGAAATTACATATGGTTGTGGTTTCTGATGAGACTGAATGAAAGTAAGCTAATAAATATTTATGCTCAATGAATAGATACTGTTTGTTTAGAGGCAGTTTAAGCAATTCACAAAAATACATTCTAATATGTAGATTTTTACCTCGTGCCTATGGAAATGGACTGTGCAACGAAAATTTAGCCATTAGCATAATATGTGAGGTATGTTTTCAATATTATACTAACAAAATCGCAGATGAAAACCTGAAATTAGAAAGTTAATTTCTATCTGCGCTATCACATCACAATCCCTATCTGGGCACATATACATTCTCTATTTGTTTCAGTTTCCATGAGATAGGGACTGGACCTAGCTTCAAGGTATTTAACAACGGATTAATGAGTTGCTAGACATTACTAGACACAATACCCAATCGGAGTCACTGTATGCCACCAAGTTTATAGTATAGTAGCGTGCCAATATGAACTGAATATACTTGAAAATTAGACTGTTGGTTTACAGTATATACATTATGAAAATATCTATACTAAGGTGTAAAGGCTCCAAGCCTTTTAGTTACTGTTTTAGTGTTCTCAATTTTTATATCATTTCACCCATTTTGTTAATGTAATATAAAAAACGGAGATAGAACCATAAATCTACCAGTCTGCTAATAATGTGAATATTTAACTTATATAATTTCACCAATGGTATACATGTTACGAAGCATCATAACTTATAAATCTTAATACTAATCATTCCACTCTTATGGACGAAGTCTATATTAATTACTAGACTTTTAACTACGACGGTAAATATATGGATATTTTTTGGTAGTGAAAGGAAGTTTGGTTAATACATTGCTCTGAATACATGAATTGAACTGTATCATCCTCCAAGTCATCTGTCCTCACTAGTTTTCTTTGTGGTTGAAATCATAGGGTGATGATTGTGCTGAAGTGAAGAAAAATTCAACTACAGTTGACACTCATCAGAAAAAGATTTTGCAGCCATGCAGGCAAGTTAGAACAATGCTGCAGCATAAACATGGTCCAACTAATTACAAGGAGACGTTGGATTTGAATCACACAAGGCCTCAGTACGATCGAGAAGGACATCCAATGTCACTGGATACCGATAAAAGTGCTACGAAACCTCCTAAGCTGCTGCATAAGAACGATTCCCAAATATCAAACACAACTGATATCCAACCTGATAACAAGCTTGACTTGAGTGTAACTGCAACTAAAACCTTCTCAACAAGAACTGCAGCCTGTACAAACAATAAAGAAAATGACGGCTTTGTGACAACAAGGAAGAAAATTTTCACAGGAGGAAACGATGAAAATTGTGGGAAGAAACCTGAAAAGATATTGTTAGAGCGGTCAGTAAGTACAGTAAAAATTCCATTGCAATGTGGTGTTACAAAGAGAAAGGCATTAACAGAATCAACAAATGTTCAACTATATGATGACATAGGGATAACAGGGAAATGGCAATGCCCACAGAAACGTAAACCTGATGTTGGGCCAGCTATGAAACAACTTAGGCTCGAGCGCTGGGTTCGTAGATTATGAGACCTGAGAGAAACATTATTCCATGAAACAACTTTTTCATGGTTAGTGTTCTAAGGTAGATCGATTAAACACCAGATAAAAACATTTGATTGCATTATGTATGATTTCCATTCTGTTATTATACTTAGTATTTAAGTGTGACTGAAAGTTTCAAGGGTAAAATTAATAAAATTAAATATCGTATAAGAGAAAAAAATTCGTAAATATATTACTTTAAAATTTTGAGTTAAAAATAATAGCAATTTATTAAGTGGAGCTTATGATATATAACAACCTCCCCATAAACGTTTATAAGAAAAATCCCATCATTTCTGTGTTCGGTATGAAAGAAAGTATTGTATGTGAAACAATAGGAAGAATGTATATTTAAGAATAAGGAATCAAAGTTCACTCACACAATTAACGTGTTCTATACGCTATAACATGGCCGTCAAGAATTTTTTTTTTCCTTAAAATAAAAAAAAAAGAACTTTTTCATAGCATGATAAATTGTCACTGAACGTTTTCTAATAATTACTATATAGCTGCCCCTGATCAATTTGTGCAATAATCCAATCCATAAATAAGACATGCTAAAGAGTGGGCTTAGATTATTTTGAGAAAGAGGTGGGCCTTGTGGGCCCATAAGAGGCGTATAAAGGCAGAGGAATCACAGGTGTGAAGGTAGCGTAGGTGGAGCATTGAGAAGAAGAGAGAAAACAATGGCTTCTTCTGCTAAAAGGTGGCTTCCGCTCGAAGCAAACCCTGAAATCATGAATCAGGTTCTCTCCGTGGATACTCCTTGCGTATTATTATTTGTGCCATTGTTCTTCTTTGTTTTTCTTTAATGCGATTTGAATAGTAACAAGTTTTAATTTTAATCGAGAATCTTCTTCGGGTTTTGAAGTTGAATACTTTTGCTTCTCACTCTTCTTCGAATTAATGATATTCATAGTTTAGCGTATAATTATATGGGTGATTTGCAGTTCCTTTGGGGACTTGGGCTTGGAGAGGACGAGGCAGAATGCTGTGACGTTTATGGCTTAGATGAAGAGCTTCTGCAAATGGTTCCAAACCCCGTTCTTGCTGTGCTTTTTCTTTATCCCATAACCACCCAGGTTTTTATCCTTTTTCTTCTATTTCAACTCGTCATTTTCCATGTCTGGGTCACTTCTTATTTTCTACGGATTTTGTCAAATCATTAGAGTGAAGAAGAAAGGTTGCAGCAGGAAAAGGAAAAAAAGGTGAGTTGATTTTATACTGTTACAATCTTTTCTGCATTTTCCCGCTTCTCTGAATTGACTGTTTTCTTGGACAACATGTGTTTTTAGCTCTCATTACTCAGTGAACAATACCATAGTAAAGTTTTATTTTCGCTGGCATATGTCATAATGCCATTGAACATTAGTCAATGAACTGCTTACCGTTGTGTTCTGGTGCAGGAATATAGCAGTAGAGTGTATTTTATGAAGCAAACTGTGGGTAATGCCTGTGGAACAATTGGACTGCTTCATGCTCTTGGCAACTTGACTTCAGAAGTAAAGTTGGGTGAGTTGCTTACTTGCCACTGGTTAATTCTCTCCGTTGAGGTTTTTAATGTACTGGATCATATTTACCAATCAATGTTGCTTTTGCCAGTTGAGGGGTCTTTCTTTAATAACTTCTTTAAATCCACTGCAAGTATGGATCCACTGCAGGTTATTCCTTCTTACCTTACCTTTTTGCCCTCTTATTGTGTTCGCACATGTAAGTATAGACACTGTTGATCAGCTAAAACTTATAAGGAATACCCATTTTACATTTTGTAACTTGTCTCATACAGCGTGCTAAATTTCTGGAGAATGACAGAGAAATGGAAGTTGCTCATTCAGTGGCAGCGACTGCTGGTGATACAGAGGTAATTTATTGATTGCTGCAACAATGCATTGGGAATTATGTGATATATTCGTGGAACTGGTATGGTACACCATGGTTCAGTCATCATGTATTGTAAAGCTAATCCTATCAATTTGGATTAGTTTTCCTCTTGTTGTTAGCATCTTTAATCTTTGGGTGTGATACATGATACATTCTTAGTGGCTTTAGATAACGTTTATCTTAAATCGTGTCGTTATTCTTGTCATTATATAACCGTGTATTTGTTTTATGCAATGATTAATGTTTTGCAAACATAAAGCATTCTGATGGCCTCTCAACTCAACTTCACAGGAATATTAATTTGAGAGTATATTTCAACATATTTAAGTCAAACCCTATTTCCTGCTCCAATTTATGTATGACTTGCATGCAATGTTCACGAGGATTTACTGGGAAAATAGGGTGGAAGAAGTTCCTTTGGAAATGGGAAGAAGGGATTAATATATTTAATATGACTCAATAATTGCTAGGATATATCTTATTCAGCTTCTCATCTTACCACTGATTTCTTTGTTTCAAATATTTGTAATGCAGGCATCTGACAATGCTGATGCACATTTCATATGCTTTGTCTGTGTTGATGGTAAATTTTCTATACAATTGATTGTGTGTATCACAGTCGTTTTTTTCCCCTTTACATTCTCCTTTCTTGTGCGTTTAGTTTTATATTTTATCAGGGATTGAATTTTGCATGATGCTGTAATAATTCACATGCAGATGAACTTTATGAGCTTGATGGAAGAAAATCGTGGCCAATATCTCATGGTCCATGTTCACCGAGTACTTTGTTGAGGGTAAATAACATCTTTTCATTTTCAAATTGTAAATCCTTGGGTAAACCCACGTTGATTTGCTGACCTTGTTCACCGAGTACTTTGTTGTTTTTAAGGCCATCTCATCTTTCTGTTAATATATTGAAATTACGACAGGATGCAGCTAAGGTGATACAGAGCATGATCCAGAAAAATCCGGAGTCCCTCAACTTCAATGTCATCGCCTTATATAAGAAATCCGGGTAGATATTTTAAAGCTATTGATTTAGGTGGCGTTAGTGAGTATGTTCAGATTTTACCTTACACTCCAGATCAATAGATAGCGAGTTTTTTTTTAAAGTGAACCAATGTAAATAAAATTTTAAAAAGCAATCCATCATTAGAAGCAATACTCATTTCTGGATTGCTTCTATAAAGATCGCCACAAGGTCCTAGGGATGTCATGGTAGTCCTAGTGCATTTGATTGTTCTGTGAATCTGTATGACATAATACAACTGCAAGTTTTTTAACATTTGTTCTGCTAAGTAAATATGCTTCTAAATTAGACAACATAAAGTTGGGAATCGAATTATACTATAGGAATCATAAAGTCGGGTTTGGATTTTTAGAATTTTTGAAACATTAAAGCAAACATGTCTTTGTCATTAGTATAGGATGTCATTTGGTAGTTTGTGATTTTTTTTTAAATTTTTAATTATTTTTATTTTGTATTCTTTATTATATTTTTATGCAAAAATAAAATTTCATTAGTATGGTACTAACACTAACATAATTAACATAAGTAGATATCATTTGTTAGTTTGTGATTTTTTATTGTTTATTCTTTATTATGTTTTTATAAAAAATTAAAATTGTCACTGATATTATATCATATAATAATGATAATGTGTTAAACTGATATTATATCATTTAGTAATGACGTGTGATGTAATAATGATATTGTCATTTGTTATTGTATTAATTTAAATTTTGTTTTCATATTTTTATTTAACTTTAATTTAATCTTATTTTTTTTAAATTTAAATAATTTTTTCCCTTTACTTATTAAAACGAAATTTAATTTATATATTAATGTTATTCAAATATTTTTTAATTAATATTTTTATTAAATATTTTTAATAAAATTAAATTTATATATATAAATATGGACATGACACGGTAAAGTGGATTTTTAGAATGATATGGTCAATAACATCAAATTTCATTTTTCTGAAATCAAAATTAGAGAAAAATTTATGAAAATCTTAATTTAAAGTTGTTTCTGTTGCTTTTTTTTCTTTTATATTTTTTCACATTTTATTTTAATTCTTACTTTTATTAATCATATTATTTTAACTTTTATAGATATATTTAAAAAATATAATTCATATTTACATTATTAACTAAACATAAATATAAATAAATTTAATTTTATTAAAAATATTTAATAAAAATCAATTTTAATAAAAATATTTATATAATATTCATATACAAATTAAATCTTGATTTAATTTAAAAAGAGATAAAATTATTTAATTTTAATAAAATAAAAGAGAATACAGATAAAATAAAAATATAAAAATCAAATTAAGAGTAATGTAATATCAAGTGACATGATAATTACACTACATTATTTAAAATAAATAAAAAAATTAGAAGTAATTAAAAAACATTTAAAATGATAGAAAATCATAAACTAATATGAACCTATGTCGTTAGTATTGAACTACCAGTAATAACTTCATTGTTTCAATTTTTAAAAAGTATGGATCTCATTATTGAGAAAAGAAAAAAATGGAAGCACGGAGTGCAACTCTCAACCCAAATGAGTGATGTTACCTCCACCATCCCATTTTCTCTCAACAACTTTCTCAATTTTTTTTAAATTCTAAATTTATCCTTTTTACTTTTTATTTTTATTAATTTTATTTTTTATTTTTTAAAATTTTAATCTTAATCCCATCTTATTTTCATTTTTCCTTTCATACTGAGCAAGCTTTCATTTCTCACGGTCACTTTCTCTTTTTTTCTTAATTTACGTCTGTTAACAAAAAATTTGACAAAAAAAAGATAAACTAAACTAACTATTTTTTCTTTTATTCACTTTTTATTTTGTATCCAACAAATATCAAGGAAATGGAGAATATATTTTTAGCAGATTATATTATGCAATCATGATACTTCAAAATTCATCAGAAGTTATAAATGTTTTAAATTTATATCATGTAAAATTTGTTTTTTTTGTTAAATTTTGTGTTAACGGGAGTGAAAAATAAGAAAAAAAGAGAAAGTGAAAGTAAAGGGTGGGGACTTGTTGAAAGTAAAATGGAAAGTAAAAGTGAGAGAAAATTAGAATGAGAGTTTTAAAAAATAAAAATAAAATCAGGAAAAGTAAAAAGTAAAAGAGATAAATTTAGAATTTAAAGAAAATTGAAGAGTTGTAAGAAGAAGATGGAGTTTTCGAGGAAGCGTTACTCAACCCAAATTTGGAATCAGTGAAATTATTAGGCCTAAATTTTTTGAGTGATACATCATCACATATTGAGCAGCGCAAGCTAGCGAGATTACTATTCGTAACTACATTTGAGAGTAAAATGGACCGGAGTGGAAATTATATACCAAATGGAGTCTGATTCAAAATGTAATGATTGTATTCGATTATATGCTAATTTGTAAGAGTATGAAGGCCTCTAAAATGTTGGAAACCTGTTAGTTTATGATAAAAATTGATTTGGAAAAATATTATTTTTTTGTTATTTACGTTAAAGAAGATAATTATTTAAAAATATTAAATACAATATTTAAATATATGTTTTAAAATTATTTTTTATTATAAATATTTATTCATTATTAAATTTATTTTTTGTAAAAACAAGAAACAAAAATGATATTGTCATTTTGTTATTTACTTTTTTTTATCTAATATTTAACTTGATTTTAATTATTTTTAATTTTAAAAGTATTTAAAGTGTTATAAAATTTTTATTAATTTATTTTTATACTTTCATGAGCTTACCTTAGTCATATTTCTAGTAACACATCTTCAAAGTATCCAAAGAACATTTATACAACAAAAATATTATTTTTAATAAATTTTTGAATCTTATGCTGAATAAATTCAATTATAACTAATACTGACTAAAATATTTTTTAAAGCATAAAAACTAATTAAAATCGAAGGTTTGGACATAAATATGTATTCATAAGTGTGTTTGACGCCATTAAAAGACTTTAATTAACTCTTAAAAAAATACATTAACTTTGAGCCAAAGATCAAATTGAGTGGTCTCAACCAGTCAAGATCAATTGTAAGGACAGGCTAGGCAGAAGGTCGAGATGGATGGGCTTAGGTCGAAGGCCAAGACAGCCAACTTGGGCATGAGTTTCAGACAGGTCAATATAGACTATAAGTTAAGACGTGGCGGCAAGGGTCAAAGACCGAGACTAGTCAACCCTCGCTGAGATAAAGACATTCCAACAAATCGAAGGAGGAAATGAGTCGGTGTAAGCTGAAAGTCGAGACGAGCTGACCAAGGTTCAAGATGGGTCGACTCTTGCAAAAGTTTGAGACAATTAAGCCTGGGCTGAAATTTAAGGTTAATCGACCTCATTCAAAGGCAAAGATAGATCGGTTCAGGTCGAAGGCCGAGGTGAGAAAAGGACAGGTTCAGGTAAAAGGTCAAAACAGACCAACCTAAGTCAAATTTTGAGACTGGACAACACAGAGCAATTATCGACACACACTGGTCCGGACTGGAGTCTGAGACGAGCTGACCAGGTTGGAGGTTTAGATGGATCGAGTGAGGCCAACGGTTGAGATGAGGCAACTGGGGAAAAAGTGAGACAACCTAGATGAGGCAAAACTTTAAATAGGTCGATTGGGGCAAAAGCTTATGATGGGTTGGATTGAACCGAGGGTTGAGTTAGAGTAACATAGGTTGAATGATGAAACAAGTCAGTTTGAGCTGAAGGTCTAGACCCGTTAACACAAGCCAAAGGTTGAGATGTGTCGACACCTACCGAAGATCGAGACAGGTTGCTCAATCTTGAAGATTGAGACGGTCTGGCCCAGGCCAAAATTTGAGACTAGTTGCCTCCAGCCAAAGGCAAAGATGGTTAACCTAGGTCAAAATTCGAGATGCATTGGCCAAGCTGAAGGTAGAGAAATGTTGACTTTGACTAAAGGTCAAGAATGGTTGGTTAGAATCGAATGACGAAACAAATTGGTCAAGGTGACCTGGATCGAATATCGACATTAGTTGGTCCGATTTGTAGTCCGAGACAAGTCGGCCTGGGTCAAAAGTTTAGACAAGCCTGCTAAGGCCAAATGTTGAAACGAATTGATTTAGGGCAAGGTTTGAGACAAGTTAACCTAGGGCGGAGGTCGAGACTTGCTAACTCGTTCGAAGTTAATCAAATTTTGGAACGAGTTGACTTGACCAAATTCAACCTAATTTCGAACTGAGTTGGCTTGGTCGAATGTCAACAATAAGGGCCAACTTATCCAAATTTTGTTCGAGACCGAAATTTGGTCGAATTCGACCAAATTTTAGTTAAGGCCGAAAATTAACTGAATTCTATCACATTTTTGTTGGAACCTAAATTTGGCAAATGGGATCGGGTCCACCTTGTTTAAAATTCAACTAGATTGGGCCTAGTTGGCTTTTATCAAATTTGGGTAAAATCGGGAGCGACAAAATTTTGGTCGAATTCGATTGAGTTTGCATTGAGCAAATTTTGGCGGAGTTCAACCAAGTTGACAGGTTGACTCAATGTGAAGGTTGTTTGAGGTTGACCCCAGTTGAAGCTCAAGATGAGTTGGTCTTGGTCGGTCTAGGTCAAAGGTCAAAATGAGTCTGCTCGAGTTGAATGTCAATCTTTACCAATTTGATTAAATATGGAGATAGGTTCACCTATACTGAAAATTTAATAACCACAAGACTTTTGTAGACTTTTGGGCTGAGTGTAATTTTTTAATGGGATGTTTTATGGTCCCAATTCACATGGATCAATGTAAAGCCTTATGCACTAGACCGAATTGATAACTCAATCAAAAAGGAAAAAAATTTCTAAATTATATTTTATAATTAGATTAAATCATAAAATTAAAATAAAAACCTTACCTAATATAATTTCAAACATTAATGAAAAATTTTAAATGGACCTCTCTTATTATTATTTCTTTTTTATATCCTTTCAACACCAATTGAAAGATAAAAATGTATTTTATAAGTATTGGATAGAGGTTAAGAAAAAGATTGGTTTTTATAGAGCTGTCAAAATGGGTCACAACCCGCGGGTCAACTCGATCTACAACAAATTTGAGCCAGGTTGGTTTTGAAAAAAATGTATTTCTTTTATGTGAGTCAGATTTCAACCCGGCTCATGCGGGTTGAACCTGTGGTGGGCCACCCGGCCCACCAACTCATCCACTTAATTTTATTTTATTAAAATTTAATTTTAATTTTATAAAAAAATATTTATTATTTTGTTTTTGCTTGAAAAAATTATTTAAGTTTCTTATTTTCAAAATTAATTAATCATCCATGTTGAGAGTGAAATTTGTTTAGATTTGAATTATAGAAAGTTTGTATTTTTTTTTTATTTAAAAAAAATTGTAATTAAGTAAGCCAATGAGCCAATGGGTCGGGCCAGTTCGAATTTTTCTGGCTCGCAAATAAATGAGCCGGGTAGTGGGCCAGACCGGACGGTCCATTTTAACAGCTATAGGTTTTTATATACAAAATAATAATATTATATATATATATATATATATATTGTTTTTCACGTTAAATATTATTGAGGTTTCTATTTTTTTTTCAAAATCTCAAATAGTTTTTTTACTTATTTTTGTTATGAATAAGTTCTTATGTGTGAAAAATTGATGCAATTAGACTCTTATATTTAAATTGGCTAAACGGCGTTAAAAATACATTGACTTTGAAACATTGACATTGCTTTTTTAAACTAAGTTGTTTAGTGACGTAGAATGTTGTATTTTTTAAAAAGAAAATTGGGAAAAATTTCGTTGAGGCCCTAATTTTTTTGCTTATTTTTCTTTTTCTATCTTCGTTTGGACATAATCTCAATAAAATTTGGCTTTTTCAAATATATTTTCTATGCTTACGAGAGACACATGTTCAATGGTTTGTTGGGTTGAGTTTTTCTTTATGTATCATAAGTTTTAAAGATGGCCAAACAATTAGGAAATCCGAGTTGTTTGCACAGGTCCAAGAGAGAGGGGGATAACTGTCGTGAGCTGGTGCAGTAGTGTGAGATACGCAAACCAAGCAAAACTCTAAAAGATGTGCATAATCTAAATTTATGGTGAACACACAACATTAAAGATTTTCCCCAAAGTTTTAGGATTTAAGATTTAAGACATCAACATTAGTTACAAAAAGTAAATCAAGCAACTAAAATCATAAATAGGATATAAGTGTGAAAAAAGAAGAGGAAGGTGAGACAGAGAGTGACAAAATTTACTCGAAACTTAAAGAGTCTTTGTATTCAAAATAAAATATCTCTAAAAATTAAGAAAAAATTTAAATAATTAAGTTTGTACAATAATTAAAGAAGACTAACCATAATGACCTTGTTTTCAAATGTTCTTTCTTAATTTTCTTTTTTACACGTATGAAATTCCACGTCAATGCCATTTCATTTAGAATTTCATGTCAACATCCACGTCAATATACTTTTAACGTCACGGCAAGAATCCAATTATATTAATTTTTTACCAATAAAGATTCAATTAAAAACAAATATAAAAGAAACCAATTTAAAACTTAAAAAAGAAATACGAACTTCGAGATTGATTTTTTTAATTTAAATTTTAATATTTATTATACTATACTTCTATGCCTGACTGATTCTTTCTTTTTTCTTGTTTTAAATTTTATCTTTATATAATAATTTTTTAAAATTAAATTAATTATTATACTATTTTACTCTTTATATGATACAAATTTAAATACTTTTTAAACTAAAATAACTATCTATGGAAAAAAATTATGTAAAATAAATAAAATTTACTTACAATAAAAATATAAAATTATTTATTTTTATTTTTTAATCATAATAATAACTTTATTTTTTTATTGTATATGTTGCCATTAATATAATTAAAGAGAGTTGTTAAATGTGTTTTTCAAGAGCAATGTCATAGCAATTTCCTACATTTGAATTGGTTCTAAATAATTTTGAATATCAAAAAAGATTTCATTGATTTCAATATTAATGAAGCTCGAATGTCACCTTATCATCATCTTCCAAGTATTTTTTAAAAAGGAAAAAAATATTTTAACAACTTTTCTTTATAATTTTCTTTTATAAATGTAAGTATGATTCATCAGTTTCAAATATTTTTCTAAAATAAATTCAAATAAATTAATAAAATGATCACATTGTTAAAAGAAAATTATTAAAAAAATATGAGATATCATATCAGTATAAGTATCACGTATTAAGTTAGTATCACTATCACATGTCAAAATTAATATATTGTCACATCACATGTTAGTATACACAATATATGTCAATGTCCAATATTGAATTTAGTTTTAATTTTATTAATTATTTTTTAATTTAGTTCTAAATTTTATTAATTTTATTCAATTTAGTTCCAAATTTTATTAATTATTTTCAATTTAATTCCAAATATAGTTAATTTTGTTTAATTTCTCCCCATTTTAAATTTTTGAATGAGTGTTCTTCATTATTTGTGTTAGAAGACTTTGAACAATATAGATCAATATTTGTGTTAGAAGACTTTGAAAATTTATAACATTAGTTGAGAATTAGTCGAAGCGCAGAGCAAAAATGGTAAGGGCCTCGTTCATGGCTGTAAAGATAATTTAAAATTGATTCAGCAATGAAAATTGTGTTTTGAAAGATATAATTGGAAAATAAGATTGAAATGGGACATAGATACAAGAAAAAGTTGTTTTTAGATGCTTATTTGTAATTTTATGTTTATGTTTTAATATGTGCCAACAAACAAACCTCTTGCTTGTTTATTATTGAATTTCTAACTATTTCTATGAGGCTAAATATATTAATGTTCACCATATCTCTAAAAACTTTGAAGAAGGAAGAAATTAATGTTTACCATATCCAAGACTTGGTTGAAGTAATGTAGTGAAGGAGAGAAGTGAGAGAGGAGAGAAGTTGGAGAGGATTTTTAAGAAGTAAAGCTCACGGAGAAAGAGACTTTGACCTCTATTAAAGACATAAGAGAAAATTAAGTTTGCACAATAGAAGAAGAAGATGAACCATAATGACAAAATTCCAGTCACTTGTGTCATATCATTTAAAATTTCATATCAACGTAACATCAAGTCAATTTAACTGCAAAAATCCAATTATATCAATTTTTGACAAATAGAGATTCAATTAAAACAAATATAAAAGAAACCAATTTAAAACATCGAAAAATACGAATTTTGAGATTGCATTAATCTGTTTTTTAAATTAAATTTTAATATATATTATACTATATTTCTATCCCGAGGGATTCTTTCTTTTTGTTGTTTTTAATTTTCTTTATATAATATTTTTAAAATTAAATTAATTATTATACTATTTTACTCTTTAATTGATACAATTTTTAAAATTTAAATACTTTTTAAACTGAAATAACTATCTATAAAAAAAATTATGCAAAATAAATAAAATTTACTTACAATAAAAATATAAATTTATTTATATTTATTTCTTTAATGATAATAATAATTTTATTTTTTTATTGTATGTGTTGCCATTAATATAATTAAAGAGAGTTGTTGAATGTGTTTTTCAGAGAAATGTCAGGGCAATTTCCAACAGACCAGTTGGATTGGTTCTAAATAATTTTGAATATTAAAAGAGGATTTCAATATTAATGTGAAGCTCAACTGTCACCTTATCCTCATCTTCCAAGTATTTTTCAGAACTAAGACTTTGTCAAGCAGTTGTGTTTTATAACATAATAACTACCCATTAACATCTCTATTGTTCTAGCTTTGTTGTATTCAAACCATGGCTTCCTTAACCCTCCTTATACCAACACTTATTTGTCTTCAATTTCATTTTCTTTCATTCGCTTTTGCAGAAGTTGATATCGGTTCCACAATTTCCACCGACAACAATGGAGTGTGGCGTTCCCCTTCGGGTCATTTTGCTTTGGGGTTTCGTGCATTGAATAATAACAGGGATCCGAATACAAAGCTGTTCATGGTTGCCATATGGTACGACATGATACCCGACAAGACCGTTGTTTGGAGTTTAAAAACAGAAAAAAAAAAACTTGTAGCAGCACCAGCGGGATCACAGTTTCGGATTTCTCCGGCGGGGCTAATACTGGCGGGTCCCGAAGGAGATTCCATATGGCAATCATACCTGTCAAGTGTTGTCTCCGTAGGTTCTATGCTTGATACTGGCAACTTTGTTCTATGGACTGGGAACTCTGAAAAGGTGTGGCAAAGTTTTAATTACCCCACCGACACGTTGTTGCCTACCCAATCTCTCCAACATGAAGGCACGCTAACATCTCGATTAACAGACACTAATTACACTACTGGAAGGTTCCAACTTTATTTTAAGGAGGGTAATGTCGTACTGAGTCCTCTTGGATGGCCTTCTCAACTGCTTTACGACCCTTACTATGTGTTGAATGCCTCTGGTGCTGCTTCAACGTTACTGTTCAATGAGTCGGGGAATATCTACGTAAGCACCACAGTTGGGACTATAATCCAACCTCAAGGTCCCCAATGGAATATCTTGGATCTCGATCCTGAGGTGAATTACTACAGAGCAAGGCTCGACTCCACTGGAGTTTTCACCCAGTATTATCATCCACGGAACAACACTTCTCAGTCAGGGTGGAGAATCATGAGGTTTGTTCCTGACAACATTTGCAATGCAACAATTTATCAGTATGGTAGCGGTTCCTGTGGCTACAATAGCTACTGCTCCATGGAAAATCAGAGGCCTACCTGCAAATGCCCTTATGGGTATTCGCTGCTGGATCCGAGTAATCAACTTGGTGGATGCCAACCAAATTTCACCCTTGCTTGTGGAGCTGATGTTCAAACACCGCCAGAAGAACTATATGAAATGCATGTATCTCTAGATTTTAATTTTCCTGGGGTGGACTATGAAAGGATACAACCTTACTCTAGGCAGGACTGCCAGCGGTTTTGCCTGCAGGATTGCAGGTGTGCTATGGCCATTGCAGGACGCGATACTTGTTGGCTGAAGAGATTTCCCCTTGGTAACGGTAGACAAATAAACGTCACAGATCATCATGTTGTGTATATCAAAACAAGAGTTGTTCGCGACTTTTATACAGGTGCAAACGGGGAACCTTCTCCTCTCCCGGATTCAAAGATAGAACATGAAGCTAAGCTGTTTCTTTTGGGGCCGCTAATTGGTTCTCTTGTCCTAAACAGTATTCTCTTTGCTACAGTTGCTTTGTTTATTCTCAAGATTCAGAAAGTGAATAGGGTTTCCAAAGCCGCCCCTAGTCCTTTGGAAACGAATTTGCATTCGTTTACTTATGAAAATTTGAAAAAGGCCACAGAGAATTTTCAGGAGGAAATAGGCAGAGGTTCTTTTGGCATTGTTTACAAAGGACAACTAGAAGCAGGTTCTTGTCATGTGATTGCTGTGAAGAGATTGGACAGATTGGTAGACGAACGAGAGAAAGAATTTAGGACTGAATTGAGTTCCATCGGTAGAACCTGCCACAAAAATCTGGTCAGGTTAATCGGATTTTGTGACGAGGGAATCAATAGAATAATGGTGTACGAGTTCATGAGCAACGGCAGTCTTGCAGACATCCTGTTTGGGAAATCCAAACCCAGATGGAATGTAAGAGTTGGATTTGCTTTGGGGATTGCAAGAGGATTGGTATACTTGCACGAAGAGTGTGAGACTCCCATTATTCATTGTGATATAAAACCTCAAAATATACTGATAGACGAGTATTTCAATCCAAAGATATCAGACTTTGGGTTGGCCAAGTTGTTGCTGTCTGAGCAAAGTAGAACGATCACAATGATCCGAGGAACACGAGGATACGTGGCTCCTGAATGGTTTAAGAATGTTGCTGTGACGGTTAAAGTGGATGTTTACAGCTTTGGTGTAATGCTGTTAGAAATAATTTGCAGCAGAAGAAGTGTGTTAACGATGGAGCCTGGGGAAGAAGAGGAAGAAGAGAAGGCAGTGCTAACAGATTGGGCTTGTGATTGCTTTGTGGAAGGGAGAATAGATGTTCTTGTGGAGAATGATGAAGAGGCCTTATCTGACTATGTGAGGCTACAAAAATGGGTGAAAATTGCAATATGGTGCATTCATGAGCAACCTCAGATGAGACCGACAATGGGGATTGTCATGCAAATGCTCGAAGGCTTGGTTGAAGTTCCTAACCCACCATCTCTCATGCGTAGTTGATATTACTATTTTTTCATGCATTTTTTGAGTATCTTTGTTCGCATTTCTTAATACTTTTCATTTTATCTCTGGCATAGTTTTACTCTGTATGTGAAGTTTCAATCTTTTGTTTCCTGAACCCCTAAGTCATCACATGATAAAAAGGCTAAATTGTTTTTTTATTTTTAGATTTTACAAAATATGTTTCCACTTAGAATTCACATTTTTCATGTGGAAGTCTCTCGTAGGATAGGATGGGTGTTTTAAATTAGCTACGAAGCCTTTTATCCTTAACCTAAAAGTTGAATTAGATAAATAGCTTATGTAAGCAAATTCTAAAATTAATATGTACCAACAAAAAAACTTCTTCCATGTCTATTATTGAATTTATAACTATTTCTATGAGGCTAAATATATGAAATGATAGCCTTTGATATTACACCCTATTAGTTTAAACTGTATAAAATGTATTTATGCACTATGATAATCAAAATATTTTTTTATTTAAGAATGAAAAATTTGTCAAATGTATGTTGTTACCTTAAACTTAAAAAGAGATGACTTATAGTTTCACTCAAAATATATTGGTCACTTTATTAATTAGCACTGTGCATGCTAAAAATTGAGTTGATGATGTTGATTTGGTTCTTCACCATACATCATATCTAAACCTTTCCTTAACACTTTATCAAATTTTAGTTTTCTATAAGTTGAGTTGACATTATATTCTTGAGAGTGTATATCCCTCAAAATCCACTCATCTTTCTTTTTTCTGTGTAAATTAATCCTATCAAATTCTTCAAACGATTCTATCATCATTGATTTCTCCCAATCAAACCGTATGTCTTCCTTTGAAATATAACATTAAATACCTTTCCTTTAACGACATACCACTGATCCACATATCTTTCTAAAAATTTATTTTATTACATTCGTTTATACTCCATTTCAAATTACTAACATATCATGTTTTTGTCCACTCCACAAATAGTTCTAATATCTCTTTACTACCAAGACTCATAATTTGAATCATTTCTCTCGTCTAAGACTCTCTAGAATCTATACTTTGAATCTAAAATATCTTTCCATAACCATCTAGTCTCCTTTTCTAAGACTCACTTCCATTATTTTCCCAATAAAACATTGTTAAACAAATTTAAATCTTTTTCCAAGAGCACCCTCTTCCTTAGTTATACATCAAAGATATCAAACATGGAAATAAAAAATGTCAATTGCAAATGAAACAATAACTCAAACCTTAACTAAGCTAGATTTTTATGATTATGATACCATATTATTATAGTAGAACTTATGTCTAATTCAACCTTGTTAAACTTTTTAATAAATATAAAGTATTGAGTTGATTTAGTAAGATTGAGCTATACGTAACTTTCATTATCTTAATACGATATCAAAGAAAGTCATAGAAATCTATTTTAATTTAAATTTGAATATATCATGTTATCCGCTATTAGATTCTCAGTTATTAGACTTTCTTCGTCATGAATGGACAATATTATCCATATGAGAAAATGTATAAAAGTTTCGTATAAATTAAAAATAAAATAAAATTATAATACATAAATAAATACGTATTTTTACCTAAAATACATTTTATTTATGATGAGTAGAAAGTCTTTATTAGTCACATAGTAAGTCTTTATTAGTCTTTGTTTGTACCTGGAAAGTCTTTGTTCCACTTATTCTTCCTTTGTCTAGCTTTCTACGTTGCTTTTTTTTTTCTGTGAGATCAGTCAATTAGACTTGACTACTGTGGGTTGAAAGGCAATAGTGGAGAGACACCTAATTGTATTCAATTAATTATATAATATTAAAAATAAAAATAAGATATTTTTAA
>NW_025904055.1:0-40235 GCF_018835915.1 Vigna umbellata
CCAGTAACAGGCTTAGGAGAAATTAACTGAAAGGCAAACTTCAACGGTCCTAACCCTCTTGCAATCATGGCGTAAGGAATTCCTTCATCGATAGTCCATTTGGTCGGGCGTCCCTTTCTGCACGAAACAATGTGCCCCAAGCATTCTAACTTGATGAAGCACTCAACAAAGGTTCCTCCTCATAATAGATTTGCAATATGGCAAGAGATTGCAGGTGTAGGATGACTCCTCCAAGGAAGACCAAAATTGCCCTTTGCTAACCAGGATTGTAATTAATACAACACCTGATACCCATGAGGGGTACTTTAGGTACCTCCCACAATGATATGATTTGTGATATACGTTGCCAAGGGGGACACACCATTTTAATCTATCCTCATTTAAACTGCACAAAGTTGCGCCCATATTTGCCCCTTTCACATTTGGTTTCTTACACTTGAAGTAGCTATCCATGGGACACGTGGCAGTCAAAAGGCGTCCTCACTCACACGAGAGATGAAACCATGTATACAACACTGGTAGGACAGCATAACATTCTTCCTCCCTTTAGCTCATAACAACGATAGGTCCCAAAAACTTCAGCCAGGTGATATAGTGACGGATTCTCACAGCGCTCCTTTGTATCCCACAAATGATTCATGGCGGCATAGTCGACGAAATTCTTGACATTAGGAAAAAGCATGACACCATAGAGGAGAAGAGCCAATACGTCCATAAATGTTTCCCAGTTTTCCTCTTCAGCCAAACGATGCAAGTATCCCTTTAAGTATGCTTGAGAAAGGACCCTCACTTTGTCTTGATTGTAAAACTTGGGTCTCCACTTTTTTCCCCCAAATAGGAGTGTACTTTTAGATCCTACTCGCCACTAGCTGCAAGACAGGGGTATACTGCCCAAGGTAGTTGTATGGAGCTTTTCCCTCAAGAGGTATTTTAAGATTTGCTCGATTCTCCACTGTTGGCACTTAATGAAATCCCGGAAAGTGAAAACATCTCAGTGGTGGATCATAGTACTGGGCTAAAGTATAATTGCTATGATGTTTGGACCTCACCTCTAACAGGCTCAAAAAGTCCCATACTCTTCTTGAATGCATCTTTTTGGGATTCGTCATTTTTTTACTAGTTCTCTCAGACCATCCATATTTCCTTCCTCGGCTTCAACGGCTATCCTTTCCTTTAAAATGTTGAACTGAGGCCAGTCAACTTCAAATCTCATGGTAATTTCCATTTTACCCTCAAGGGCTTGTCACAAAATTATAAACTTACTACCTAGAAACCAAACAACAAGACCATAAAGTTGAATGAGAAAAGAAAGAAAGAAAGAAGAAAAAACAGTCTCAAAAACGATATGTGATATGTACAAGGTTGTTAATTTTATTAAGCCAAAAATAACGATTACAAGGAACAACACACATCTTCCCTTTGTGCCCTAAGAGGGTTTTCCAACGGTCAAAGATTCAGGTTAGGATTACATGCAATCTACAAGGATGGTTCCCTAAGCCTAAAATCAATGCGCACTAGAGCTAGGCCCCCTTACAGCATTCTCCAAAACAGTCGAGTAATTCAAACTAGATGTGAAAACACCAAATGAAGAAAAAGACTCTGTGGGATTATCACGATAGCCAAACAGGAGTATGTCCCAAATGGCACCGCTACACCAACCCCTCTATTTCTAAGTTTATACTCCAGGCCCGGGTATAGGGTCCCATCCAGATATGCATTAAAGTGTGTTGTGTGTAGGGAGAATGCAATGCATAACCCAAACCCTCACCTGCAAAACAACCAGAAAATTCTCCCAGGCATATATAAGCATGTCATCTATTCTAGAATTCAATATCCAACAATTATTTCAAACAAAAAGAAACAAGTAGAAGAACTCACATGCAATTATTCCAAATATAAAACATAGATAAAGAAAAAGGGAAAAAAAACACAGAAAAACCACATCGAATTCGCACATCTAATTAAATGGCCTGACTCTCTTCACTTCCCCAGTGGAGTCGCCATCTGTCGCAACCGGAATCGCGAAGGGACGACGATCCAAAAAAGACGGGTTTTCAAAAAGAGATTTGATCGCCACCATGTTTATTGGAAAACTACGGAAAACCATAAAAAGGATAAGGCATGTCTACAAAGAACCAGATTCTGGTTTCGGGAGTCGGTTACGTGTAGGGAGGTATTACACCCTACAAAGGCCTGCCCTAAGGCCCGTTTACCTTACTAAAATATGCGAATATGATGTGGTTTTCAAATGTTAACTATCCCCTAAAATAAAAACTCTAAAGAAACAAAATATATTTTTTAGTTTTTTGGGCCCGACAAGGGAGTTGACATTGATCCTAGTATTCTCATTTAGAATGAGAAACAGGTTAGTAGTGTTCTTTTGGAGATTGGAAAGTTGTGTGAGAAATTGTTTAGAAAATTTGTTGGAAAATGATACGGATAATAAATTTGGATTGTTGAAAGTGAACCTGACAAGGTCTAGCTGGCTCCTACGTATCTCATTTGATGAGAATCAAGGATCACGGTAGTTTGGCTAGAAATATTGTTGTTGCTTGCTGAAGTGTTGTTTTTAGTGTTTGAAGATTTTTGTATTTTTGATATTTTTATAAAAGGACAGAGAGAGGTTTTTAGCACGAGACGATGCGAGCGAGCGATCACACACGTGCTTAAACCTTTAAAACATATTGGTATTTTTATTTTAAGAAAGGGAAAAGGTTTTTAGCACAAGGACGATGCGAGCATCCACACATGTGCTTGACCTTTAAAATATATTTTGTATTTTTATCAAAGAAAGAGAAAAGGTTTTCTAACACAAGGACGATGGCGAGCGATCAACCAGTGTTGGACCTTAAAAATATATTTTTGTCTTTTTTATTTAAGAAAGAAGAAAAGATTGTTAGCACAAGGACGACGCGAGCGGTCACACGTGTGCCTTAACCTTTAAACGTATTTTTGTAATTTTATATAAGGAAGAAGAAAAGGTTTTTTAGCACAAGGACGACGCGAGAGCGGTCACACGTGTGCTTAAACCTTTAGACGTATTTTTGTAATTTTACTTGAGAAGGAAGAAAATGTTTTTTAGCACAAGGACGATGCGTGCGATCACACATGTGCTTAACCTTTAAAGATATTTTATAATTTAATATTATAATTTTAATATATTTTTTTTTGTAATTTTTATGGAGAACGAAACAAACGAGTCTAATAGATATAAATAAAACAAAGGGGTGTGGACTATCATACAAAGGGTTACATGCAATAAAAACTAACTAATAAAAAGAAAACAAAAGCATAAAAAATAAAGTAAGAGAAAAGCCCAACATAAATAGGGGGGTACAGAGACAAAACCAGAGGTGTGGAGTGAAATTGAGACTCCTTAGTTTGGACCCAAACCCCTTTTTATTTTTATTACTGGCAGAAAGGCTTAAGCCCAAATGCAAGGGGGGTGTAAACGGAGTTGCCAGTGGTGTCTAAACCACTTTTCTTTCTAATAAGAAACTGGACCGAAGCCCAAGCGGAAAGCACTGCGAAAAGAAAAAAGAAAAATAGGGGTGCAAGGAAAGAATATATTTTTTGTTATTAATTTTTGTTTGGCCCCAATTCCTACTCAGAAATCCCTAGGGGTCCGCTCACATCTTCATTTTCCCTTCTCATTTTGCCAATCACAAGACAAATCTCTCTTCTCTTCTTCTCTGCAACCTCATCCAAACCGGCCACCGCGCCCTCAACCCTCGTCCAGTCTCCGCGATGCTCCAGAGTAAGGGCGATTCGTAGTCACTGCTTTTGCCACTGCCCCGCGGCAAAACCGCCCTCAGACTGTCAGGGGGCGATCACCGCAAGCCACCGGAGGGAACCGGACAATCGTGGTAGCGACCGATGCCACCAGATCAGGCCTTTCTCCTCCCTTCTATTCTTACGTTTTTTTCTTTTTTTTTTTGGTTGGTTGATTAGATTCAGAACTAGGTTTTGTTCATTCTATGTTCAGTGATGTATAAAATTAGCAATGCGTGATAAACTAGGAGGAAAAATAGATTTTGATCTGAGTTGAAATTCTGAAAATGAAGAAGTATGGGTTATAGGTGACAGCTGGGATTTTGGGGATCACACGTCAGGGTTGATTAATGATAATGGGGTTGTGTATCCGGGAAGATGAAATGGGTTTTGCTTTGCTTGACCATTACTGCTCTGAAGATGGTGAAGATGGTGGAACCGGCGTTCTGTTGTGTTGTGGTTTCTGTGTGCAGGTTGAAGAGATAAATTTGAATTTGGATTGGATGATGAAAATGGAAGGAGAAGGTGATGATTGAAAAGTTGAAGTGATGGAGAATGGATCACACAGCAATCATACATAACATAGCAAGTTAGCGTGCACAACAACAAGTAAAAAGCGAGAGGAGAGCAAATGCAGCAAAACTCTTTAAACATGATGGCAGATGTGCAAAGACAAGTTTACTTTGACGCTTGGTTGATCTTGTTATCCTCGTTGCCTCAGATGGGATTCCCTTTCTTCCTTGCAGCTGGCCATATTCTGTCTCTGCATTCATTTTTCTTTGAATTTGTTTGTGCGGGTTAATGGTGTAGGTTGAGGGAAGGGAAAATGAGTGAGTTAAAGGTATGTGAAGGGGGGGGAGCGGTGGTGAATGAAATCTGTCTAGTGAGAAGACGAGAGTGAATAGAGAGGAGTTGAGAGTAGTGTCTCAGTGGATGATGTTGGTGGTGTCTCAGTTGGAGTCGAGGTCCCCCCAGTTCCCTCTAGGCGTTGTTCCTCTGTTTTTTTCATGCCCCCCCTCGCTCGATCCTCCTGAAGCCAGTTCCCCAAATGCTTCCATCTTTGTTTTTTCTATCGTCAGGGGCGTATCCTTTTTTTTTTATTTTCTGTTTGTCTTTTTATTCTTTTTATGTTTTAATGGGATCAATTGGTTAAAGCAAATCAGAGATCCTTTCCCTAATATGTATGAGTGTAACTTTGCCTGTGGACATTTGGGTTGACAGACATGTGAACATGGAGAAGTGTTACAGGATGGAAGACTTTATAGGAAAGCTTAATTTGTGCTTGTGTAGCCCGAGAACAGGGAAAAGAAAGGTCTCCTATTCCTAAAAGGGCTTAGTTGAACCATATTATTTTTTCTTTTTCTTTTTTGTTCTTTCTGAGATGTGTGGGGGAAGGGAACGAAAACAGCAAAAAGCAAAATGCAAACAGGAAACGGAAAACTTAGAAGAAAGCAGCAAAAAAGAAGAAACTGAAGAAGAAATACAAAAGAAGAGATAAAGAAACGAAAAGAACTCTGAAAAAAAATGAAAAAACGAAAGAAAATAAAGAAAATAGAAAAAAGAAATAAAAGAAAAGAAATAAAAGAAAAAAAATAAAATAAAATAAAAAAAATAAAATTAAAAAAAGAAAAATAAAAATAATAAATAAAAGACCTAAATAAAATAAATAAAATAGAATGAAATAAAATAAAATAAAAACACAAAAAGTAAAATAAAATAAAATAAAAAATAAAATAAAATAAAATAAAATAAAATTAAAATTAAAAAAAACAAAACAAAAATAAATAAGATTAAACAAATTAGAATTAAAAATAATAATACAAAAATAAAAAAAATGATGAAAATACATAAAATAAAATAAAAAGTACAAGGCATATTACTTAGTCACCCGGACGAAATTAGGTGTTGACAATTACCATCAGCCTTTTTTCTCAATTATTGTTCAACGTTCTTCCTCCTCTTTGAATGAGTTTTTTCTGGTTGTGGGTGTTTGAGGTGAAGAAGAAGAAACGATGGGGTGATGGTTGTTGAAATATTGGGAGAGAGACAGATTTCTGATTCTGTGAATTGCAAATTGACAATTAGGGTTTCTGATTTTGCACATTGTGAATTGTGAATTGAGTTTTTGATTTTGAAAATTGCAATTGGGGCTTCTGATTTTACAAATGATTTTGTAGAAACCCTAACCATTTTCTTTTACCTAATAACTTCAACTTTTTTACATTTTCACGTACCTTGCGAATTCAATTCACCTCACCTTGCCACACAATAAAAAACTATACACATAATTCATTTTTCACGAAGACAATTGTATTATTATGTTTTTAACGCTGTAAGCCAAAAACGATATTTGAAAATTTATTTTTAACGAAATATGAAGTTTTACTAAATTTTTTTAAAAGATAGGACGACTTTGAAAAAAAACACAAAACTAGGAATTAAACCTTGTATAATCAATCATACAAGCGGTGTATAACCGGAAAAGTTATGCTTTAGTTTAACTTAAATCAACAACTTCCTTTAGAGGAGCTTTTATTTAGACTGATAATTTTTTTTTTCATTGAGATACAAATATCATTATCGATTAAGCTCGTGTTTGGATTTACGATGAATTATCTAAAGTTATGTTGAAATATCAGTTAATTTAGCTTGTGATAAAATCTAAAAGTTAGTTCTTAAGGATTCTAAACTTACAATTAATTGAAATACAAACAACTTTAGATTTTATTGTATTCAAAAAGAAAAATTAACACTGTAACTATTTATTCAAATACACTCTGGCCTGTATATTTTTTCGTGAGAATGAATTATTCTGGAAGTTTAATACCATTAAAAATGTTAATCTTCACTCTAGAGAACAAAAGATCGGGGTGTACATATGGTATAACAGAAAAAAAAATTACAATCAAGTGTTATTTTCTGTTGTTTTTTTTTTCCTGTAAGACTGTGTTAAGAAGAAATATGTTGTGAGTAAAAGTTCCTTTTGTTCCAAATCTATCTCTGTACACAGTTTAAAGTTCTTAAAAGTATACAGTTTTCCTTGATAAATAAAATATTAAGAACTTTGTGATGTTTATATTCGAACAAACTATAATACTATTGTTTTTAATAATGATAACAATAATATAATCTCCTAGCCCAATGATTAATACAGTAGGGAAATGTAACACTATTTTAGAAATACTAAATTTAATTTTTCTTTAATGTAAAACTTATGACAAGTATTTAGTTGACAAAATCTTTATTAAAGAATGGTTTTTTCTTACATATAACCATTAGCAACGACCCGCGGCGCCACTATGACCAAAAGTTTAAACGAAACGCAACAACCACCGCTTCTCTCTCTGCGGACCAAAATACAGACACGTTCCCCTTCTCTCTCTCTCTGCCCATTCACATGGTGCACATGCACACACACTCACCTGCACTTAAAAACCCTAAACCCTAAATCATTGAGATCCAACCCAATCTCAATGCTCTGAAATTCAGCCTCAAATACTGAGAAGATGAGGATTCCGAGCAATCGCGACTTCACGAGAATAACGCCCTCTGCTTTCAGTTATCACCGTTTCAAATCCTACGTTTCAGACTGCAGAGCTGTGCTTCTTCCCTCCTTCGGTGGGCCCCACCTGCTCGAGCTTCGGTCGAATGTGCAAGTCCCACAACTGAAGCCGCACGAAGTCCTCGTACACACGCGCGCGGTTTCCGTCAACCCCTTGGATACTCGTGTGAGTTCTGTTGCAGTTGCATTGCTTTCCTTGAAATGCTCTTGAACTGGCCTGTTTTGAAGAGTTTTTGAGCTGTTCTTGGAGGTTCTCGAACTGTTGTGAAGATTTGTTGATGTTTTGCGATTTTTTTTTAACTGTGTTGAGAATTTTCTGAGCTTTTTTTTTTTANCAAAAGTTTAAACGAAACGCAACAACCACCGCTTCTCTCTCTGCGGACCAAAATACAGACACGTTCCCCTTCTCTCTCTCTCTGCCCATTCACATGGTGCACATGCACACACACTCACCTGCACTTAAAAACCCTAAACCCTAAATCATTGAGATCCAACCCAATCTCAATGCTCTGAAATTCAGCCTCAAATACTGAGAAGATGAGGATTCCGAGCAATCGCGACTTCACGAGAATAACGCCCTCTGCTTTCAGTTATCACCGTTTCAAATCCTACGTTTCAGACTGCAGAGCTGTGCTTCTTCCCTCCTTCGGTGGGCCCCACCTGCTCGAGCTTCGGTCGAATGTGCAAGTCCCACAACTGAAGCCGCACGAAGTCCTCGTACACACGCGCGCGGTTTCCGTCAACCCCTTGGATACTCGTGTGAGTTCTGTTGCAGTTGCATTGCTTTCCTTGAAATGCTCTTGAACTGGCCTGTTTTGAAGAGTTTTTGAGCTGTTCTTGGAGGTTCTCGAACTGTTGTGAAGATTTGTTGATGTTTTGCGATTTTTTTTTAACTGTGTTGAGAATTTTCTGAGCTTTTTTTTTTTAATTTCTTATTGTTTGTCTCAGATGCGTGCCGGTTACGGGCGTTCCATTTTCGAGAGATTGTTGCCTCTCATTTTGGGGCGCGACATCAGTGGTGAGGTTGCGGCCGTTGGGGCTTCGGTGACGTCGGTGAGTGTGGGAGAACAGGTTTTTGGGGCTCTGCATCCCACTGCTGTAAGGGGCACTTACACGGACTATGCGATTCTCTCAGAGGATGAGGTTACTCCGAAGCCAGATTCACTTACTCATGTGGTATGTTGTAGTGTCATGATTATTAAATAGTTAGGTTTATTTGAGTCTATGTGGGACTATAGAAGCCGTTTGCAATCCATATGTGTGAGGGATTAAATTTACTATGATCGATTGGTGTGTTTGGCTATAATTACTTACCTGCAGCACTAGGGAAATAGAGGGGCTAAGGAAAGAAACAATAGAACAGAGAGGAAAGGAACTCAGAAGGGAGAAGCTGTGAAATTAGTATGCAGGGTCCCAAATTGTGCAGCCTTGGAGAAATGATCAACGACTACCAAAATAACAGTGTGATTTTGGAATGAAGGGAGACCTACTATGAAGTCAATGGGTATATCTTCCCAAACGCCTGAAGGAATGGGCAATGGTTGTAGTAAGCAATAAGGTGCATTTCTTGCTGCAGCACAACACCTATGCCCAATCCTGATGCATCAATTTCCAGAATAAGTCCTTTTGAAAGTATAGTAAACGAAGAATTGGGGTAGACACCAGGGCCTGTTGCTGCTCAAAGGCCTCTTGAGCTTTTGATGTCCACACAAAACTATCTTTCTTTAGTAACTCTGTCAAAGGAAACGCTATAGAGGCAACTAGTCATGACTTTTACGTTTTTAGGATCAGCCTCAACTCCATTTCGGGAAAGAATATGGCCAAGGTATTCTATAGTAGCCTGGACAAAAGTACACTTGGTTCTCTTCAAGAAAAACTTATTGGTCAGTAAACAATCAAAAACTATTCTCAAGTGCAGTAAGTGATAATCAAGTGTCTTGCTATAATTAAGATGTCATCAAAGAAAACTATAACAAACTGTTGCTGTGGCTTGAAAGGTTGCCAGGGCATTGCAAAGCTCAAACGACATTACAAGAAACTTGTAATGGCCCTTGTGACTTCTCAAAGCTGTTTCATGAACACCTGCCTCATGCATTCTGATCTGATGGTAACCTGAACGTAATCAAGCTTGCTAAATTAATGTGTGCCATGGAGCTCATCTAATAACTCGTCAATGGATGGAATTGCGAAGCAATCTTTGTTGGTGTGTTTGACTATAAGTAGCAGTAAGAAACAATAGAACAAACAGGAAAGGAAATCAAAAGGGAGAGAGAAAATCTTTCATTTCTGACTCCTATGTAAGGAGATCTATTATAGATATAGTTTGTGTCTAACCATCCATAAGGAATATCGTATCATCAATCTATAACAGTAATTAGCTTTCATTATTTTCATCTTGTACACCAGTTTAGCTCTCTAAAGTGATAGCTATGACAATAATATTTGTCTTTGTATGCCTTATACATTGGTTTTACTTTCACTCTTTACAAAATTAGTGGTTTCTACATTTAGCAATTGGTTATGACTTCCCCTTGTTTACTTTGATCATTGAAGCCATGCTTTTTTCTTCTTTTTTTCCCCTTTTAATCTTGTAGGAAGCTAGTGCCATTCCTTTTGCTGCATTGACCGCTTGGCGTGGACTAAAATGTACAGCAAGAATAAGTGAGGGGTATGTTTATATTGATGAGATTATGATGTGCATCGATGGGAACTAATTTTTACTTATTATTTTCTGTTCATTTATTCTTTTGTATTTTATCACACTATAAATTCAGCTTACCAAAAGCTCTCGTTCCACTAACTTATATCCTATAGCTTATCTCAAACAGACAAAGGATATTAGTAGTGGGAGGTGGAGGAGCAGTAGGGTTGGCTGCCATTCAACTTGCAGTAGCTGCTGGATGCTCTGTTGTAACTACTTGTGGAAGTCAAAGCGTAGAGAGATTGTTAGCTGCCGGTGCAGAGCAAGCTGTTGACTATGTTGCTGAGGTGGTGTTGAAACTTCTTTTGTATAATTTTTTCAGTTATTAGTTAGATATTTCAATTGTGACAAATATTGCTATTGAAGGTTTTTGTTTGAAAAAAAATATGAAACGAAAAATAAGAATACTTGGCATACTGGTTTATCAAAGATCGAATAATAAGATGGTAGAAAATGAAATAAAATAGAGATTTTGATAGGATATAGGGTGAGAGGATATAATGGGTAATGGGTTTAGGATAGAAGAAAGAGGAATTGTATAAATAGTACTCTGTTATGTTGTTAGAAGGGAGTTTTTGGAATTGGATTGTAAAGACAAGCACTTTTGGGTCCTGTGAGGGAGGTTATGCTCTCAACCAGGGAAGTTATGCTCCCAACCATTCTTTGTAAAGAGAATTCTATTGCTGTGAATAATAGAACTCATTCTTTCTTTACTGTTTCTACCTACTGTTAGTGTTCATAGTTATGTTTCATATGCAGGAACCTATCAGATTTTAAAACAGAAAATAGTTGCCATTTGATGAATGTGGAAAATGGCTGTTGCCATGTGGTCATTAGTAAGATGATTTTTTTTTCTTTTCAAAATAATTTTTAGTATTAAGTTTGAAGTTAGTGTTAGATATATTATATCTTTTATCTTTTAGTTAGTTTGTTATTATTTCTCTTGTATTTTGGGCTTAGCCCATATTTCTTCTATTATAAATAGAGAACCCTATGTGTGTATTTAACACAAGGGAGATTAATCAAAATATAGTTTTTCACTATATTCAACATGGTATCAGAGCAGGTTCTCTGATCTTCTTCCGGGGTCTCTGCTGTCTGCCGGCCGCCGGCCGCCACGGCCATCGGCAGCCCCTAAAATTTCAGTGGGCAACCCTTTCTCTTCTTCTTAAATCTGTGCCACAGTTAACACCAGTGCAGCCAGTCGCCTCTGCCGTCGACCATCACCGCTATCCGCCGCCGCCGGCCGCCGTCACAGTTTCGACCGGTGACCAGCGGATCTGAAGCGTCTCCTCGAGCGCGGCCAACCCCGTCGGAGTCAAGACCAGACTCATCTTCACGTGCCTCCACGCGCCGCCTGTCTTCAGCTGGTCTCGGGTGCGTGTGTTGCCACGCGCCGCCTTGTCGCCGACCACTGTCACAGTTCCGACCGGTAACCAGTGGATCTGGATCGTCTCTTCAAGCGCGACCTAACCTTGGTGGTCGCCGTCTCTGTCTCGTCCGCATGCGCTGTCACGCGCCTCCTCTCTCCGGTAGATCTCGGACGCCTGTTCATCACGCGCAGTCTTCTCAGCGTCGGCATCAAACCGCGCTGCTGCCGGTCGTCTCGTCGGAGCTTCTTCTCTCTGTTCTGACCCTACATGGCAACCATAGCTTCCATCTTCCTTGGTCTTCACAGAATCTCCATCTTCTTCGTTTCTCACTAGATTTGCTGCAGTCGGCACCGGCGCAGTCAACCGTTGCTGCAGTCGCTACCGCCTCAGACAGACGCAACTGCGTTAGTTCTTCTTGGGCTAGAGTTTAGCCCGATCTTCTTGTGATACACTGCTAAGTATCACCACAAGGGAGTTGTCCAGCAAAGAATTTTGGACCTCCAACATGTCTTTGGATCTTTGATGCCTTTGTTTCAGCATTGTAGCTTAATATTTTGTTTTGTTTTAGTGGTCCAGCAACTGTGATATTTCACATTTCCGCCCTACACACTAAGGGGAGTACGTTTCCAAGACACTGCAAGTGACATAAATATGGGTGTAGTCCCTGCAGTTTTGTAGATTTCAGCTACTACTGTTGATCCCGTCACCCATCCATCATTGATGAGGATTTAGTATAGTCCCTGCAGTTTTGTAGCTCTTAGCTTTCAGCTACTACTGTTGATCCCGTCACTCATCCATCATTGATTGGGAATCAGTCCTTGCAGTTTGTCATTGTCCACCACTGTTCTCCTTCATTCACTTTTGAAGTTGCAGTTTCACAAGCTGCTGTAAGTCCATCTATATTTGCCTCACACTCTTGAAGACAAACCATCTAGTTCAACACTGAGTTCATCTATTCCAAGCTTAGTTCATACAATTTGTATGCTCCAGCTTGAGGGGGAGTGTTAGATATATTATATCTTTTATCTTTTACTTAGTTTGTTATTATTTCTCATTTGTATTTTGGGCTTAGCCCATATTTCTTCTATTATAAATAGAGAACCCTATGTGTGTATTTAACACAAGGGAGATTAATCCAAATATAGTTTTTCACTATATTCAACAGTTAGTGAAAATAATTATAAATGTTGATAAGTGAGAACTTAGGGGGCAATTAGTGACTACTCATATAAATGAGATATCTATTTAAATTTAATTGTTCAATAAAGAATTATATCAAAGAGCAATGGCAGCTAAGGTCTTATCTTAATTTAACTTTTTCTCTAAGAAATAGAAATAAATCTTAATCCCATAAGGATTGAGACTCTATTCCCTAATACTATCATAAGTGAAATTTGAGTATTAGTATATGAGCCAATAAGACCTAATTATTGTGGGATCTCACATCGATTAGAGATAAAACTAAATTATAACATATAAGTGGAGATAAACCTCACCTTATGGCTTTTTGGCTTAAACCCACTACCTTAATATGGTATATGAGCCATAAGAGTCTATCCTATTTGAGATTTGGACTTATCATGCCACTCGTTATTGGGTCCCCTTGATTCTCATGCTTGATGTTCTCAGCGTGAGGGGGTGTCTTGGAGATCTACATTGACTAGATATAAGATCAAATTATAATATATAAGTTGGGGGCAAGACTCATCTTATAGAGCCAATTTTGTAGGGTTGAATTAGACTTAAATCCATTACCTTAATTGTTAGAGAGTGGAAAGTATATACTAGGAGGAAGAAACATTAATTGCCTAACGGTTTCCTAACTGTTTAGCAGTTAGGCAGAGCAGGGGTGTTGAGTATATTCTTTGTTGATAGTAGTAGGACCCATTGTCATGGGAGGGGGATTAGGCTCCCTAGAGCTCTGTTTGTACATGAATGTTGAGACAATACAATACATAATATTCTTTTCGATACACTTACTGTTGATTTTCTTTGTGTGAGTGTGTTGAGAGTGGATTTCTCTTCCAAGAAACCTATCATTAATACTAATAATTAACATAAAACCGAAGCCCAAATGAAGTCCAAGACATGTATATGAAAATCAGTTGTTTTCTTTTAACTTAATGCTGGATCGACAGGATGTTGAATTGTCTGTAAAAGGGAAGTTTGATGCTGTTTTGGATACTATTGGTGTGTCAGAGACAGAACGTATAGGCATTAATTTTCTGAAACGAGGTGGACATTACATGACCCTTCAGGTAGGATATGGAAGTTTATTACCTTTTTCATCCTTATCACACTTGCAGTTGTATTCAGTTCATTGGCAGAGTGACCTTTTACATGTTTTTCTTAAAAAGCAATGTCTTTGCTTCAATCTCCTATGTTTGCTATTTCATTGAAGGGGGAGGCAGCATCATTGGCTGATAGGTATGGACTTGCTATTGGGCTTCCAGCAGCTACAGCTCTTTTATTGAATAAACAGCTTCTATACCGGTGCACTCGTGGAATAGGTAGAAATGTCCAGACTATCACATTATTTTGCTTTGATAACCTTGAAGTATGTTACTTCATTTCCTTTGAAATTTCTATCTTCTGTTTGACATTGATTGGACTGGTATCATAACAGCAAAAAAAAAATGGGTTTTTTATTGAAAGAAACGTCGGTGAAACCTATGAATTTATATGTAATTCCAAATATTTCAAGAGGTATAGATCCACTCCTTGTACTGCTTTCCGATCACAGAATCCCCTAGGTAGCTACTGGTCTACAGTTGATAAATGAAAACGATGCTTGACTGGCTTAATTAGTTACATTGCAAATCTATTCTTTCTAACATAAGCTTGTGTATCTCTTTGACTAACTTAGCTAATCACTAAAAAACTAATTAATGGGTATCTATCATACTCTCACCTAAAATTTCATCGTTTCCTCAAGGTGAACTGCTTCTGAATGCTGAAATAAAGTTCCACTGGTGTTCTTGTTGATGACAGAATCATGGTAGTGACCAAGTCAGCAAGACCAAAGTCAACTTCTAATCCTCCTAGGTTAAATACAAATGTGATTGTAGCCATTCATGGGTCTAAGACTGTTTTCTGAAGCATTTTTTTACGATTGAAACTGAGTGTTGTAGTTGCAGCCTTACAGCTGAAGGTTATGAAGGTCATCTATCTTATTCTGTTGGGTCTGGTTGATTAGGATGTCGGGAATACTCAGTTACTGTGACTTCCTGTTTTCTTTTCTTTTTCCCATTTTATTGTATAGGGTTGAATTTGTTAATTCTGAAAAAGAAAAAACACCATTTCTTTCTCCAGGATTCCAGTTCTTCACCTTCAATGATGGAATATGATTCTAGTGGCTCTTAACTGCAATTTCCTCATTTCTCCAGCCTCTTTTTCTCCCTTTGATTGTCCTTTTGTTGCTATTCTTATTTTTTTTTTCTAGGTCCATACACTAACTATTCTTTCCACCGTGATTCTTTTCTTTGCTCTTGATTTTCATCTTCACTTCTATTTTCTTCATCCAACATGAAATATTGCTCACACTTTGCTCTTTATTGCTGATACCTGTTCCATAAATATTGGAAACAAAATTTGTGACTTTTCCATCCACCTATTGGCTGAAACTCCTACTTCCCTTAGCTAACATGATCTTTTCATACGTAGAGGATCACCTGTACTTTTTGCCAGAGTTATTTCTTCATCTCCTTCGAAGATTCTATTCCCTGCCCCCAATGATTCCAATTGTAGCATGTTTCAGGTGTCATCTTTTCATTTTGGTGCCGCATGTCTTTTATTCTTGCTTCAAGCTGATTTGACACCATGATGTTCCCTTCGCAGATTTCCAATCAAGAACGCTCTAACCAATCTGTCTTTAATGCATCCACAACTCTGGGCTCAATTGCTCATGTACCCATTGATAGAACTTGTATCATAACATGAGAAAGGACAGTTTTTATTGAATGAAATTAGGGAAGAAAGCCCCTAAGAAGAACGAGATTCTAGATATTTCAAGAGGTCTGGATCTACTCCTTACACTGCTTTCTCAAGGACCAAAGTTCTCTGAACTGCTTTTAGTTATTCTTATTTGTAGGAAACTACTGGTCATAACTGAAACCCACCTTAATGGGCCTACATAGTTGCAAGCCCATTTCCATTTTTTCTAACAGAATCCCTTTATTTTGTTAACTAACCTAACTACTTAATTGGTACTAACGTACAACAACAGCAACAAAGTCTTATCTGTCTTATTACTAACATAATTGACATAAATAACGGATATGTATCACACATTTGGCCTTTTTTGATAGACTTCTATCTAAGCACATCTAGAAGAGAAAAAAAGAAACAAAATTGTTTTCATAAACTAAAATTAGCTCATGTAAGTTAATCTTTTAAAGTGTTTGAGGAAGTTTGTGGAGAAAACATAAGCTAATTTTAGTTTATGGAGAAAACATATTTCATTGTTTTCTTATTTTTTTTCTCCTAAAAGTGTTTGTGAGGAAGTTTGTGCAAACAAACTTTGTCTTTTTGCCAAGCCTAATGTACATTTTATGCCAATCCTCTCTCATCGTCTATAGTCCACTATAGGCTAAAGGAGTGAATGGCTGAGGTGGAGTTAAAAGATTATATATTATGTTTTTTTTTTGTCTGCAGGACAAATATATTTAAACAAGGCAATTGGGTTGCCCCAACCTATATTTAAAGAGCGGCATATACAAAATAAAAAAAGAAAAGATAAATGCCACCTTATGGCATCTTTCCCTGCAAAAACCTACTGAGACAAACCTTTTTAATTCTGACTATCTTCAACCCCAGAACAACACAAGTCCACCAATTCAGAAAACAAAACCTATGGTACAGGAACCGATTCCAAGATACAAAATACATTAATAGAATAGTAAAGAGTCCTGATTTAAGTAAAATAGATGCATCATGATGATATTATCTCCTCTAGTTCAAGTGAGTACAACTGTTGCCACTCGCACCTTTTCTGCCACTGACTTGTTCACGTTCTATTCTTTTCCAAGAACACTTCTAGTTCTGGATCTCTGCATACTTTGGTTTTGATGTCCCTGTACCCTCCAGTAATCTTGCAAAAAACAAAGCCAAAAACTACGTAGCGAAAAAGTATTATCTATTCATAGACTGTTATAACATATCCATACAATTTCTCCCCATTGTTGTACTTAACACAAGATTCCTATTTTCTCTTTTTACTTAAAGATTTTAAGCAAATCGTTGGACTCAGACCAGTTGGAATACGAGAAAGTTGCCCTTGGATATTTATGTGTGATTCTGACCCAAGCTTTGAGTTGTGCTAGAGTAAATACTTCCTGAACATCTACTTTTGACAACCTATGTATGACATTGTTCCTGTGATTCAAATACTCCACAGTACCACTACCCACATACATCACTATAATGTATTGCATTTGTTGTTCATTACTGGTTGCTCAAATTGGCAGAAATGTATTTCTGNTGACACCATGATGTTCCCTTCGCAGATTTCCAATCAAGAACGCTCTAACCAATCTGTCTTTAATGCATCCACAACTCTGGGCTCAATTGCTCATGTACCCATTGATAGAACTTGTATCATAACATGAGAAAGGACAGTTTTTATTGAATGAAATTAGGGAAGAAAGCCCCTAAGAAGAACGAGATTCTAGATATTTCAAGAGGTCTGGATCTACTCCTTACACTGCTTTCTCAAGGACCAAAGTTCTCTGAACTGCTTTTAGTTATTCTTATTTGTAGGAAACTACTGGTCATAACTGAAACCCACCTTAATGGGCCTACATAGTTGCAAGCCCATTTCCATTTTTTCTAACAGAATCCCTTTATTTTGTTAACTAACCTAACTACTTAATTGGTACTAACGTACAACAACAGCAACAAAGTCTTATCTGTCTTATTACTAACATAATTGACATAAATAACGGATATGTATCACACATTTGGCCTTTTTTGATAGACTTCTATCTAAGCACATCTAGAAGAGAAAAAAAGAAACAAAATTGTTTTCATAAACTAAAATTAGCTCATGTAAGTTAATCTTTTAAAGTGTTTGAGGAAGTTTGTGGAGAAAACATAAGCTAATTTTAGTTTATGGAGAAAACATATTTCATTGTTTTCTTATTTTTTTTCTCCTAAAAGTGTTTGTGAGGAAGTTTGTGCAAACAAACTTTGTCTTTTTGCCAAGCCTAATGTACATTTTATGCCAATCCTCTCTCATCGTCTATAGTCCACTATAGGCTAAAGGAGTGAATGGCTGAGGTGGAGTTAAAAGATTATATATTATGTTTTTTTTTTGTCTGCAGGACAAATATATTTAAACAAGGCAATTGGGTTGCCCCAACCTATATTTAAAGAGCGGCATATACAAAATAAAAAAAGAAAAGATAAATGCCACCTTATGGCATCTTTCCCTGCAAAAACCTACTGAGACAAACCTTTTTAATTCTGACTATCTTCAACCCCAGAACAACACAAGTCCACCAATTCAGAAAACAAAACCTATGGTACAGGAACCGATTCCAAGATACAAAATACATTAATAGAATAGTAAAGAGTCCTGATTTAAGTAAAATAGATGCATCATGATGATATTATCTCCTCTAGTTCAAGTGAGTACAACTGTTGCCACTCGCACCTTTTCTGCCACTGACTTGTTCACGTTCTATTCTTTTCCAAGAACACTTCTAGTTCTGGATCTCTGCATACTTTGGTTTTGATGTCCCTGTACCCTCCAGTAATCTTGCAAAAAACAAAGCCAAAAACTACGTAGCGAAAAAGTATTATCTATTCATAGACTGTTATAACATATCCATACAATTTCTCCCCATTGTTGTACTTAACACAAGATTCCTATTTTCTCTTTTTACTTAAAGATTTTAAGCAAATCGTTGGACTCAGACCAGTTGGAATACGAGAAAGTTGCCCTTGGATATTTATGTGTGATTCTGACCCAAGCTTTGAGTTGTGCTAGAGTAAATACTTCCTGAACATCTACTTTTGACAACCTATGTATGACATTGTTCCTGTGATTCAAATACTCCACAGTACCACTACCCACATACATCACTATAATGTATTGCATTTGTTGTTCATTACTGGTTGCTCAAATTGGCAGAAATGTATTTCTGCTGTATAGATAAGATTCCCAACTAGGAATCACACATGTTCCATATTTCCACATACATCTCCATAATGTATTGTATTTGTTGTTCATTCCTGGTTGCTCAAATTGGCAGAAATGTATTTCTTCTGTGTTATGATGTACAGAGAAGATTCCCAACCAGGAGTCACATTTTCCATATTGTGCAGCCATCCTACAACTGAAAAACAAGTGATTAGCAGTTTCATCCTTTTGTCCGCATATGACACATGTTTTATTTTCTACCTCTATATCCGTACTCTGCAGATTATCTACATCACCTAAGTAGAACTCAAGCATTGATAAAATTTGGAGCTGAACAAAACTTAATGAAAGGAATAGAAATTTTGAAAATGGGTTCTGCTGTAATTTCCTTGTACTCTATGCGTCTGGTATATCATTTACGCGGAAACCAATGGTCTGCAAGCTGCTACAATCTTTATTATTATTGTGAGAAATAGAGAAGATTGGGAGAAAATATCCCTTGTGTGTTTAGCATACACATAGGATAATTTATTTATATTGTAAGATATGGGCCAATGCCCTTAATACAGAATAGGCTAAGCCCAAATAACAGAAACACACATCTTAACATCTAACAATTATACAATTATTCTTTGTCTTAGAATTAAACTTTTAAACTAACAGCAAAGAAATCAAGATAGGCATAACCCAACTAAAGGCCTTGTAGTCAGGTGACTTGATTTAGAAGGAAATAGCCATTGAGACTTGAATGAAAAAATCAACGAAGTATTTTTGTCATGTCAGTAGACATTGGTATCTCTATGATACGATCTTCTATTATTCGCCTGAATGAAACAACAAAAATAGAAGATATTTACTAGCATGCTAAAACTTTGCACGTACTTTTTGGTTGCTAAATGTGTCATGCAACTTAAAAAGGCATCTTAATTATGATGACATATATAAGAGGATAGCCAGATTAAGCCTCTCTAAAACCTTTCAGCTTCAGGTTTTTCTAGATATCAGATATTCATAAATGATATCTTTGCATTCTTTTTGGAATGAAATAGGGATCTATTAGATGAACGACAATTTTGGCTTGCGAGATTGACATCAAGCTTTCTTGATGCTTGTTATGTAAATGAAGCAGAATTAAACATATCATGTAGTCAAGTCCTGTCTCGCATCTCCACCTTGTAGAGAAAGCGAAAACACATTTTGATTTAACAGTCTAATTTTTGTGTGCTTGGTATTCCCTTTTGATTTTAATTTAAATTGTCGTTGGTGTAAGTTAGAAACCAAGGGTGTTTATTTCCTTGTTTTAACCTGTACTGACAAATTCCTATCCAAGTTTTTTATTTTAAAAAAAACATGTGAAGCCAAATCTCCTTCGTTCATTGTGATTACAGAATACTCATGGACATACATGAGGGCTGACTCAGACGGTTTAAATGAGATTCGAAAGCTATGTGAAGCTAGGAAGATGAAGATACCTGTGCATACAACGTTTCCCATAACACAAGTAAAAGAGGCCCATGAGGCAAAAGACAAGAAGCTCATTCCAGGTAAAATAGTTCTGGAATTTGATTGACCTCACGAAGCTGATGACAGTCGCTTAAACTAGGTTTTTCCCCTTCATTCTAGGGTTCTCTTTTCAATGAAATGTTCCACATTTAATTGACAAATTGATAGTTTTTTTTTCTGGGTTTTCACTATATGATAAAAAGTGGGAACTCTGTAAATTTTTGATTCAGAATATATCCGGTCATAAAAGTCTGTAAATTGATAAGTTTGTGACACATGACGACCTTTCTTTACCTTTACAACTGTTAAAGTTTTAGTCATGTCCACTTGTGTTGTCGTGGAAGGTGTTGACATGACGTTATACCTTCATAACCCCCATGTGTCAGTTGCACTCACTGTCAGTAGCCAATCCATGTTCGCTTGAATTGTGACATCGAAAGAGAACATTGGTAAATTATTAGCAGAAAGCTTGTTCATTGTATTGACGTATTGTGCTACTAGGGAGCGGAGAGGTAGGCATCATTTGCTGTTGAAATGGCCAGATCTTAGGAACATTATCGGGCAGCATTTGTCTGCTTACTTTTTAATTTATTTGAACTGCTAGGAACAGGCTATTCTCTTTTCTTGATCACGTGTGGCATTCGTGATTCAAATGTTAATGAATTAAAATTTGTAACCTCACTTGGATACAACTATTCAATTATTTACGGTCTGGTGGGACACAATCTAACATGGACTGCATACACACTTTGACAACCCCCTAACACTGGTCACCAAACCAGCTTGCTGGGTGGAAAACAATTATTTTGAACTTTTTGTAACACTATAAATTAGGTCTTCACCTCTTTTGCTACTCTTGTATTATATTACCCTAATCAACTTCGTAATTATCATAGTTTATAAAAATGTAAAGGTACCTTAAAAAGGCTCATTGGGCACTTTACGGCATCGGCTTTACCTCAACCGGGCCTCATGCAGAAAAGCCCAAAATATCAGACAAAGTTAAAGTGCCTTGCAATGTAAGTCCATAAAAAATATTATTGCACAATCTGCTTTTCATAGATGTCTTTCCATAATGCGTTCTTAGTATCAGTTTTGTCAAGTTGTGTAAATGTTATGGTCAAACCCCTTCTTTTTAAGTAACCTTGACCCACTTATTTAAGTTGGCTATCATTCAGCTTTGGAGTTAGGATCATATGACCAAAGAGTTGTGCGTGCTTCTCTGAGTGGCTTTCCATGTAGCTGGACCACACCTCTAACCTAAACCTATTAAATGCTTTACCTTGTTGCATGTGAAGTGAGTCTTGAGATGATGGTTGAAGGGTGTTCACCAATCTCTGATTTTACACTAAAATTTAATTACGGATCCAACTAATGAATGCAGAAATAAAATATCATCAATAACTAGAAAGTTTAATTTATTAAAATCTGACAAAAAAATATTATCTATTACTTTTCATTTTCAAATTAATGGTGGTCTAGATGTGCTGGTTTGTTTTCATTATTTGGCAGGCAAGTGACTAACCTATTCAAATAGCTGCATTTTATTAATATCAGTTGATAACATTTTGGCAAAGGCAATGAAATGAATGATTGGATTTCTCTGCCACGCGTCACATGTGCACAGATTTCTATGATATCCATGGGAAGCATAGTAAACGCACAGTCCTTCGCAAATGGGTCCCTATGTTTGTTTCAGAATCTTGCATCTACTCTCCTTTTCATGCGCGTGCCTGTACACACTTTTTTTTTTCCTTCCCCGGCTCTATCCTTTACATTCTTTATTCAATTCAAACATTTGTAAGTAATGAGAAGTAATGTTTAATCTATTGAAATATAAAATAAAATTATGTAATTATTCATTAGTACAAAATCATCTTATACTCAACGGCTGTAAACAACCGAGTTCATTTCTTGAAACTAACTCATGCATTCGTTCGCTTGTAATGGAATTCTTTAATGCAAACGTATTCCATTATTAAAAGGATGGTACTCTGAGTAGTAGACAAAAAAGTTGAAATATTTGGTGAAAACATAGAACAATATGGTGAAATGCAGTAAAAGGCGCGTGGAGTAAAAGGAAAGCAGTGGTGAGTGAGACAGGGGAGGAACAACTTAAAGGATGATTGGAGGCAATGAAATTGCGAAAGCTTATATCGTGTGGTCACGTGCGGTGCACCTTCCTCCTTCTTCTTTTCACCTCTCCATGTCTTATTCCCACGTGACGTCTTTCACACATACCCTTCTTCTATCTTCTTATTTCGTATCTGCCACTCCCACCCCATCATTTCTTCATTTCCAAATAACCTATTATTATTTTTTCCATCTTCTTAACGTTGATTAAATATATCTAATGTGCCCTGACAAATGATGAGAAGTCTGAAAAACAAGACATAATAACAATAAGAGTGTGTTTGTATTGTGTAAACAGAGAGAGAAAGAGAGAGAGAGGTGAGAAAGCAAAAAAGGCAGGCATTTGCTACAGACAGACACTGTACCAGAAGAGTACAGGTTTTTCGTTATTTAGTATTTACATTTACACTTACAAAACAATAGTATTACCACTGCACCTCTCAGTTCTCACACCACACGGATGGACACATGAATTCTGTGAAAGTGTAATCAACTTTTATATTCCCAACACCAACACTTTCTCCCCCATTTTCATTTCCTTCCTCTCCTTCTATCATCTATCATGTATCATCTATCTGCCCACGTTCCTCCCCACACTGTTTTACTGCCTCCTACCACCTATCAATACATCTGTATAATATTTTTACATCTCAATCTAGATCACATACACATATTATCTGCGTATTCATTCTTGACCTTTATTCCAACCATTTCCCATCAGCCCCCTGCGAGCTACAATAAACTCCATTATTGTATTATAATACACATTGTATGAATCTTATAAAAATGGGAAATCTTGACAGCTGAATTAACAAAATTGAAGAGCATGTTATGCAATAGTTTCCTATTCAAGAAAACCATTCAAATTATGATTATATTTTTATAGACACTCCAAATGGGTCTTTGTCCACTTCACACATTTTTCTTTCTTTCTATCACGTTATGGTATTGCTTATTGTATTTATTAAATACATCTACTGTATTCTTCATCATATTTCTTGTTTGTGGGCATTAATTACGTATTAAGAATACAACTAGCAAAGCTAATCAAATTATTATTTGAGAGATTTCCTTCACATTCATTGCGGCTGATAATGCTTATGATATTGACAAATACAATACCGTTAGGTGGGCTTTTCTATTTTTTTTCCCTCTCATAAATAGCCGTTGGGTAGGTTTTGTTTTGCAAGTTTTATTGGTTGTTGTGTTTGCTAGTTGTTGGTTAAGATTATCGTACCATTATTTGGTAGTGTGCTAGTGTTTTCACATAGGTTTTTATTAAGGCAAAAGCTATCTATATTTAGGGAGTAAAAATCCTATTATATCCAGAAACTATTTTAGAAAATTTTAACAATCATGATCTAAAATAGTAGCATTGATTTTACCGAAACGTCTAATAATAAACACATATTATTCACAACATAAGGCCAAAATCTCCTTTATGCTAGTCTTACAATAATATAAACTCTTTATCTATTCCTTTTCCTGTCATATTTCTTTTCCACTCACACTCTCACACAACCTTTCTTTTTCTATTATTTTCCCACTGCTTTCTGTCTTTACCAAAGTTGTTGATCTGCCAAAAGTCTCGTGCACGCAGATGATTTTTCCCCTTTTCTGCTGAACACGGTGACGAACCTTGAGACTTGAGTACTTCACTAATAACAAGTATCATTCAAGATTCATCTCCCACTTCATTTCACCATACATATGATTCATACCACACTATCCCATTCCCAAATACCAAGTGCTCCCTCGAGTCTTCCCATCCAAAGAAAGATATTATAGTCATCTTTGAACAAAACCACTTGTGAATCGATGAATCTGGGGGAATGGATTATTATTCCTCCGCAGTGCATGGTTGCGAGATAAGGTGACAGATTATGTAAAAAAAATGTGAAAAATGAAAGTAAGTTTTATTTTACTAAGATATAGAACTTAATTGAGAATATGTGTGTAAGAAATAAAAAATAAAGAAAAAGCACCAGTTGGCAACAAGACCCTACCCTACACTCTAGCCACAGTGGGTTACATTTTGATAAAGACAAACAGCATTTCGTCATCTTCCATTAAACACTTTCCTCTCTCTCAGTATCTCTCTCTCTCTCTCGTTCTATCAGACACTCTCACTCACAAATAGTAGCCACCTTGCAATCTGTTACTGAGGATAATAGACCACTCCACCTCACAACCAAGCAACGCTAAGCAATCTTTCATTTATTGACTGTGCTTTTATAGAGCTACCATCCCAAAAATAAACTCTTGTGTCACACTATGGCCATGCCATGACTTGGCGAGTGTTATTCTGAAACCAAATAAAAAGAAAAAGAAAAAAATGGAGACAGAAAGAGAGAGACCCCATCGCAGCACAAGTAGCAATAGCAGTAGCACAAGCGAGTTGTTTGTTTGCTTCACTTCTCGTTTGTCCTCTTCATCCATGAAGCTCTCTTCTAAGTCCATTCTCAGCCCAAGCCGCAGCAGAGACCCTCCTCAGATTTCCCTCTCTTCTTCCCTCAGCAGGAGGCTCAAGAGCAATGGCAGCATGAAAGGAGGCCAAGCCTCTCCCATGTTCCCAACTGCTGGCAAGAGAAGAGGGTGTGGCTTTGAGAACCCTGAACCTTCTTCTCCCAAAGTCACTTGCATTGGCCAGGTGAGGGTGAAGACCAAGAAGCAAGGAAAGAAGATAAGGGCAAGGTCTAAGAGGAGGGGGGAGGCTAGCTTTAGGAAGGGTGAACAAGGTTGTGCAAATGCCAATGGAAATGCAAATCCTAATGCAGATCTAACTAGACAAAACAGCCAAGGGTTTCAGCATCATCAGAACTGCTTGAAGCATCGGAATCAGAGATGGGTGCATCTCCCCTTGACAATATGTGAGGCCTTGAGAGAGTTCAGCTGCTTCTTTCCTTGCAGGTCTTCTTGCATGTCAAGTGAGAAGGAGAAGGAAAAGGGTGGTGGAGTGGAAGGGGGAGGACTTGTGAGAGAGGGTTCGTGTGGGAATGGACTTGGAAGGTGGCTGGTGGCTTTGCAAGATGGGGATGGAAAGGGAAGGGGGATTGAGTTAGTGATGGAGGAAGAAATGGAGGATGGAAGAGACACAGGTGAGAGGAGCCACAGCCAGAGGAGGCATGTGTTTGAGGACATTGATGTTGATTTGGTGGTAGGAGAGGAAGAAGAGAAGAAGAATGATGAGGTGGTGGGAGAGGAAGAAGAGAAAGCAAGAGTTAGCATATGTATTCCTCCGAAAAATGCTCTTTTATTGATGAGATGCAGATCTGATCCAGTCAAAATGGCAGCTCTGGCTAACCGTTTTTGGGAATCACCTGTTCACAAAAACAAATGTCAAGAAGAAGAGAAAGAAGGGGAAGAACATGATGAAGAAGACAGTGGGGATGAAGATGATCAAGAAGTAGAAGATGATGACACAGAGCAACCCATCAAAGTGAAAGAGGATGAGCAACCCATCAAAGTGAAAGAGGATGAGCAACAAGTACAAGAAGAAGTTGAAAGAGAAACTTAAGAAGATACCATTTGCGAAAGAGAAACAGAAACTATGGTGGTGGTCAGTGAAGAAGAAGAACAAGCCTGGAATGAAAGCTATGAAGTTGAAAGCGTAGAAAACATAGAAAGCAGAGAGCTTCATGAAGTAAAAGAGGACGAAGAAAAGGGTGACCAAGAAGCAAATGAAAATACCATCGAAAAAGGTGAAACTTTAACACATCCTGAAGCTCATTCAGATCTCGACAACCTTAAAACCGAAGAAAAAGAGGTTAATCTCCGAGAGGGTAAAGAAGAAATGGGTAAAGAAGAAGTGAGAGAAAACAACGAAAGCTCAGAACTTTCTTCCACCCCAGAAACGTTCACAGCTTCAGAACCGGAAAACGACGACGGAGAGCCAGAAACGGAAGCAGTGACGACCGAAACTTCAGAAGGGTCAACGGAGGAGGAAGAAGAGAAAGTGACTACGGAGACTGAAAGTCAAGATCCGACCCGTGACCCGAATTTGGATCCACAGTCAAAGGAGGGAGAAAATGGGTCAAAATGCGAAGATAGAGAAAGGGAAACGTTGCCGGAGTGCTTGTTGCTGATGATGTGCGAGCCGAAGCTGTCAATGGAGGTGTCCAAGGAAACGTGGGTGTGCAGCACCGACTTCATACGGTGGCTACCAGAGAGACCTGCCGCTGCAGGAGCCGGCAAAAGGCTGACTGGAGAGACGTTTACAAAGACCAAGCCGAAGCCGAAGCCTTCTCCACCACTGGCGCAGCCGCCACGGTCGTCGTGCTCGTTCCCGGCGTTCGGCGGCGCCGCCGGAGTGTCAATGGCGACAATGATTGAGCAGAAGCTGGTGGGGTCCAAATCAGGTAATGGGTACGAGCCATTTGTGCTCACGCGCTGCAAGTCGGAGCCGATGAGGTCATCGGCTAAGCTAGCTCCGGAGGCTTGCTTTTGGAACAACAGGAAGCTTGAGCCGCATCCACCCGCCGCTCAGCTTGGGGTCGGCGCGCCGGCTGGTGTTGGGTTTTGATTTTCATTTTAATTCTCTCTTCCTGAAAAATCTCAAATTTCCCTTTTTTTTTAATTGACAGAATAATCAACTGTTGTTATTATTATGTGTAGATTACCGCTAAACTTTGGGCTGCTTTGGTAAAGTAGGATTTTGATTATACTCCTATTTTTGCTGTTTTTAGAATGTAATCCTTTGTATAAATAGTTTTAGTGATGCTATTTGTTTTTGGGGTCCATTATTACTCGTCAGTGAATTTATAATAAGAGTTTTAATTTACTTGTGCATTGTTAAATAGTATTCTGGCATAATCTGGTGCATCTTGTATGTACTTCTGTATGGTTTGTATATTTCTTAGTTGGAACATATTATGAGTAGATAATGGAAGTGGTTGATGAAGGGTTGAAGTATATGCGTGCTCTTGAGGGCATGAAGACAAAGTGAGTGGGACATTTTCCTAAGGTTGTTGTGTCTGGTTGTCTATTGCCATAATTAGGTTGGAATTCCTGTGGACTTTGGTCAATGGTCGTTCATCGTTTTAAAGAACTACTGCTCTGTGATTAAGCTTCTCTAATGTGTTGTTGTCTTTAACAAGTCCTCATGGTAGTTGCATGTGTAACAGGGAATTGATTCCAACGTGCTGAATTGAATTACAGGGAAAACAGTCAAACCACAAGTTTGACTAGTCATTAGTGGAATGCAATGATTTTTTTTTAATAATATCTACTAAAGACAGATTATTAATGAACTTTATAAATAGTAGCAAGAGGCTTTATGATCTTTTAGCAAAACAAGCATTTGGTTGGTAAAAGTGTGTTGCATGGTTTTTGATTTGTGTGTAGACATAATATCGATTGATTTTGAGATAAATATTAGTTAATAGCTTAGTCACAGAGGTTTTGAAAGGAACTGAACGAAGGATAAGCTGTAAAGTTGGCATTTTGTCTTTCTCTAAAACTGTTTCAGTGTCTTGCAATTGCAGAATTTGAAAACTGTTTCCTCAGTCAATAATACAGTCTGCAGTAGAATCAGTTCCCAAGGAAGCAAAACTATAGTATGATTATGTCATGCAACACAAACCCAACCATTAGAAAGAAAGCAAATCATGTTTATTCATTTAATTTACTCCTTAGATTCTCAGTCTTTGAGGCACTTTCTTTGGACTCACTATCATTAAAATTTGAGAGATTATATTCAATTTACTTCAAATAGCTTTCTTTCAAGAAATACACACTATTTCATCTAAGGTGAAGTGAGATTTTCTCTAAGTAAAAATTTGAACTAATTTTTCAAAATATTAAGATCTCTGTCAAAAGCTGATTTTTTTTTTCATACAAAGATTTGAGTTTTGAGCTGCCTATTATTTGTTTAATAATATTTGGTCTAACTATCTTTCAAGTATTTTCAGTTGAGCTTTAATTAATTTTTTTGTCTATTGAATATTTAAAATTTTTATATTTTTCATATCAATTCTTGTTATTTAATTTATTTCGTTAATTAGGGGATTTAAATATTGTTTTGTCATTGTCTTACTTATCTTTTTGTATTAAAAAGGTTTAGTTAAGGTTTTATTGTTAATATAAAAGAAGTGAATTTTATTACTTTATTGAAAACATATTAAACAACAAGATCGTTATATTTATCAATTAGTTTTATGTTATCACTTATCATGATCAAGGAATTGTTCTCATAACAATCATCTATCATTGATAAGGCTAATCATATGTTATTTTACATTGATGCAATATAATTTTATATTAACAATAAAATTTCACATTTCTTAATAAAAATAAGTAAAGAATATGATGAAACAAAATAACAATTTCATCATTCAATAAAAAAAAAGTTAAACAAAACAAACCTCAATTAAAAATATAATTTTTTTTAAAATATTTAACAAACTAATACAATTTAATATGAACTCAATTAAAAATATCCAAATTTATTGTTAACTTAAAACTTAACCTAAACACTTAATCTAAGATGATTACACAATAGCTAGTTTCAAAATGTACTCTTCAACATGTTTTATTTTGGTATTGACCCCTTTCCATAATCAGCAGCAAAACAAGAAAATCATCTAGCTAACTCTAGTACTTTTTTCATGTATTAACATGAATGATAAGTGTTTAGAAGCATGTTAAAACCGTGAGGGTGGATTGCTTCTTGATGAAGAAGTTTGATGATGAGAAAAAGGTAGTTGTGATTGGGAATCTTGAGTTGAAAAAGGACGAACAGAGAAACACAATGGAAGCTGTTAACATAAAGTGTTTTTGTGTGCAAACTTTTTGAACAGATTGAAAATGGTGTAGGGAATGGGATACCACAAAATCAATAATGAAATAGGCCTTCCCAAACCCTATCAGCTAAAACTATTAGTCAAAGGTACTTTTTTTCATACAATAAATTCTTACATTAAAAGTTACTTCTTTTTAAAACCACATAAGTTGTATATTTTACTTAGGAAAATCTTATGTTGTCTATGTGTAAAAGCATGTACAAGAGGGTATATTAATCTTATTGTCTATTCAATTTTTCCTTGTGTGAATGGTCAAAATTTATTTTTGCTAAACATTATTTTAATCTCTTGTATATGATTGAATAATTAATCTAAGACTTTTTAGCATATTATTGATTCGCCACTTTTGGAGAAAGAGAGAATATGCAATGTCCCCCACCAATTTCCACCTATGACCTATTGAGAAATACTTTTTTAGTGAGCATAAAAAATGTTTGATAATATTTATATAGAAAAAAATGTACAATACAATTCTTTTAAATACAAAATGTCATCGCAAAAATAACAAACTAATTAGTTTTATAAGTTATAGTTACACTTTAAATGTTTTTCATAATTTTAAAATAAAATGACTAAATTAATACTAGTTTAATCTACTTTTTTTCTTATCTTTTATAACTTTTAACATTCATTTTGAAAAAAATATATAATATTATTAATAACCCATATAAAATAAAGGATTACTTAAGATAGACATATACTAACTATCATTGGTTTTAGCAGCTAAAGCTGATCATGTGGGAAATGTAAGATAACAACATTTATGTGACAGTTTGAAATCATTGATGAAATTATAGGTAAGAAAAAAAATGGGATGTGGTGGAGAGGCGAGGAGAAGAGTAAGCGCGAATCACTCATTCAATTAATGATGGCACCACTACCTCAAACCACTCCTGGTTCTATCATGGATATCAACTCATTTAAGGCATCAATGTTTCTTTCTTTATAAACCCGGGGAAAACACTGGTTAAACACCCCGTAAACCACTAATACGTTTAGGGTTTAACAACGAATGAGTTGTTTCCTACCCCACATCCCAAGATATCCAGAGCTTTCAAATGATCATATATAAACCTGTGTAAATAGTGAGTTATTTCCAATGTGGGACTTACAAATTCGATTTTTCCTAATCCTAAAGTCTCAATTCTGTTTATAGTATCGCCCACCCATCAGAAGAAATCTCATGTTCTCATTCCAGCCAGTTAGGTACACAATCCTGCTGTGTCTTTTATGATTTATTTTTTATTTTTTATTTTTTATTTTTTCCCTCGATATATATGATTCCAGTATGTCCAACCAGCTCAAAATCGTGACCAAGTGACTCAACCATTTTAGAGAGTAGAAGAACCTTATGATTGAAACCGAGGACGTCACTCTCATAAGCTACCAAGAACCAATGGTATTCTCGATTCCCTAAGTCTATAACTTATTGCAGCAACTTCAAAACTCATTTGCAGAATTTATGTTTGCTGACTCTTTCATAACTGCCAATACTTGCAAAATTTCCTTGTTCCAAAAACTCCAACATTGAATAAAACCATTTGCATGATACAGTGGTTTTCTGACCTGTGAAATCAAGCATCAAACAATCAATTATACGAAATCATTAAATTCTTAATAAACAAGAACTTTTTCTGCAACAGGAATATAGAAACGTTTCTTATTGTACCCTTAAATCCCCTTTATAGAACATTTATAGTTTTCTTTTTCTTGTTATGATAAATGTAATGAAGAAAGATCTGCTTGTATTTTTCTCATTTCTTCATTTTACACTTATGGATGCATAGCAGTATATTTAATATTGGTAAAAGGGGTATCATCACTTTACAACCTGAAATTATGCTTCAAACAATTACATTGACCCTGTTTTCTAACAAGTACACGGACCTTGGTTTCTGACAAGTACACTGACCCATTATTAACACTAATATTATAACTATAATAAGTGTCGCTGTCCATAGTTTTTATAACCTTGGTTGGTTTGAACTCAAGATGGCAAGTGGAAGTTCACATGATTTTGACTGTATGCATATATAGCTAAAGATTCTGAAGTTACAAGTAAAGTGAGTTCAAGAAATTTAATGAAGATTCCAAAGTTCATTTTCTGCCCAACATGATTAAATGTCGGAATAATTGGAGTGGTTGTGATGGAGAATTCAGGTAACACTACCAACATTAGTGATTGTTCTCTTAAAACTCCTTTTATTTTAATTTTCTAATGCCAGTTTTCTTAAACTTTACTTATTTGATTTTTTTGAATATATTATTTTCTCATAACTTTTATATTCAGTGTCTGAAGCATGCTTCTGCCATTGATATTCTGGTCTTTGACAGGTTAATCCATCTGGAAATTTCAATTGGAAGCTATTCTGGGATTTCTTAGTTTACTTGCTGCTTCAACGTTCCCACAAGCTGGAAGTTCTAATGATTAACAAGGTTTGCTGAGTTGAAAAGTGAATTTTATTTTATATTGTATCCGAGAACGTTTGGTATCTGTCATTGTAGAAATCACGAAACCATGCAACGAGACACGAGTAGTCAAGATGGAGGCATTGACTGCTTGTTCCTGAATTCCTTTAACATCTCAAAATTTTATGCCTTGGAGAATATCAAGGATTAGAAACTGAGCTGGATTTTATAGGGTGTATCATGCAAAATGTTAGTGTTAGAGACAATGACTTTCAACTTATCAAGATCCTCAGGTTCAGAGGAAAAACTTCAAATCTGCAGCAATTTATCTATACTTCATAGGAAGTTTGAAACCTGTCAAATTGTATTCCACTGAATCTTATTCTTAGAAGGTATGCTTTTGGTGGGCTAATATTGGGAAGCTTTGCTCAAGTAATTTTCTCTTTTCTCTTAGTTGTCTTCTGTTTTAGTTTTTTGTTTAGGAGAATTCATTAGTATACATTTTTTTATGCTTTTGCTTGGGCTTGCACCCTACCCTAGTATATAATTAGGACTCTTGTGTTGGTATCCGTATCACAACATTGCACCTTATCAATCTAGGATACTGTTAAAGTGTTCTCTGCCTTTTACTCTTGCACGTGAATCTTTTAATTTCAACAAATAAACCTTGTTTTGCGGTCTAGTGGTTTTGTAAACTATGAATATTATGAAAATATGCTAATATGTGATACGAAAATATAACAGAGTTGGTTATAGTTGTAGTAGAAACATTGATTATATTCAGGATTGCCTACGGATAGTACAATTTTACTTTCACTTTAATGTATTTTAATCTTAACTAAAATTAACTGATCTGTTCTTATGGATACTTTTCTGAGCAGGAAAACCAAGTACAGCTTTAAGTGCAGAAATCTTTTTCCTATAGAGATGTTATGCAGTAATTTGTAATCATCAAAGTTTGACCGAGCCTATTTTGATCTGAACCACCCTTTTGTTTTTGGTTCTTTCATTATTTTGCTATTAATACTCTGTAGTGTATTAGTGTCTTTCTTTTGTTACTGTGAATACTTCTAGTTGGTCTAGTAGGACCGAACAATTAGCTCACTAAGACTCATCATGGCCTGTAATACTTCAAAGTTCGTAGCAACTTTCTCTTGATAAATTATAACTGCTCTTCAAAATCTTGTGCAACGTCTTCACAACATTATATATTGTTAAATGCATATACCTAGTTGTCATTTGAGAAAATCATAAGTCGATGTTCAGGATTTATATATTACAAATCTGTAGATTGTTTTGGATAATCAGCGTATATGCTCATAGAAAGAGCATACATGATTATGTAAATTGGTTTGTATAGCAGAACAAAAACCAAGAGTTACTATTATCACCATTATTATATTTTTCTGTTCTTCTTAGGCAATTGTTACAAAGAATTGATCAGTAAAGTATGATTATGATCCTCAGGTTCAGGATTTGAATGCAATCAATGGCTTTTCTCAGCATTCCTGGTGTACGTTTGAAGCCACTGCTCTAGCCCAAAACTTGATCTGCTGTTTCATGTCACCTGCAGACTTATTAGAAGCCCAGTTTGGAATAGGAGGAGCACAACTTTGCACCAACCATGCCTCGGATAAGTATGGTCTCCTTGCAGCCTTATCTTCTTCTGTCTCATCTCTTTTTTTCTCTTGCAAACCAGGTAGTATGTTAGCTAAACTTGGACTCAAGGTTTCTTTCTCAAATGAGAATCCCAAATCCTTGAACCCCTGAACCTCTTCATATTCAAGATCACTTAGGCTTCTCCTCATTGTTTTCTGATTCAGGTACCTGCGCTTCATCTCCATAATACCCTCTGTGTTGAAGCTTTCAACCTCAGTCTTTCTCGCTGGTCTACATCTTGGAATGCTACAAGTCTGTCAAAGCAAAAATGACATAATGTGAGGACTGAAGAGTTAACTTCAACACCTTCAAATCAATCTGAATTTGGAAGTATATATATATATATGTTTTGAACTTTACTTCGCAAAGAACTATAGACTTCTCTTAAAGTAGCATTGTAGCAGCAAGCTACACACACATACACACATATGTGTGTGTGCTTCCTGTCCTTTTCTTATGATATGAGTTTATTTATGCCAAAAACTTTTGGCCTTTTTGGCCATGCTGTAATTGGTGCTGGCCACACTAAAAGCAATCATAAACTTTAGAAGGGACAGAATCTTATACATTTGGACTTTAAATGAAAAGGAGTATATTACTTAATATCTTACAAAAGCAGATGATTGAAGTACCTTAGAGGTTTGCCTGGGGGGCAAGATGTCAATATGGGTAGGTGTTGATGTTTGCCTGTTGGATCTGCTATCATTTACTTGGAACTTTTCCTCTCTCCCTATGGATGGAGGCAAAGATGGTGTTCTTAGAAGTTTGCTTTTCCTTCTACTACAATCACTGTCATGTCCTTTCATCTGTGCACTACGAGGTTTACTAACTGAATGAGACACCACAGGATCTTGTGTTTGGTGCACAAATTTGCTTCTAGTAGAACTGCTTCCTTTTTGACCTTCTTCTTCTTCTCTCAATCTCAATGGTGGCATGGATGGTGCTCTCTGGATCTTCTTGGTATGATGAAAAGCACCATTGTTTGGTGGTTTCCTTATTGAAGAGTAAGAACACACACAAGAGTCCTTCACTGTAAAATCCGGGGGGCTGATCAGGCCAGTGGAAGGGTAAGGATCAGAGTGACACCTTGTCATCTTTGGTGTTATCTTTAACAAGTTGTCAAAGAACCAGCACTCCTCCAGAAGATCTGCAGCTTCCAATTTTTCATCTTTGCAGAAAGAAGACTCAGAAGAGTTGCCAATTGGATCCATCAGTTTGCACTTTTCCAACTGTCACCCCTTAATGTGTTCTGAACTTATATGCAGACTTCTGCATCTGTAGTCACTGAATTCTTATTAAATTAACCGAATGTTTTGCACACACAGGCCAAAGATTTTAGCAATAAAAATTCTGAAGCTGAGCTTTCTTTGTAGATAAGCCATGTGAGATATGACACCATGTGCTCTAAGATGTCCTTATTCATTGTTTAGGTAGAAAGTGCTTACTGTCCAAAAATCAAGTGTTATTTTAATACAAAAAATGGATTTCCTTTGGCATTTGAAGAAGTGAAATAATAGTTATGAGATGGATGAGTGCAGAGAGAGAGAGGAAGTGGGGTCATGGAGCATTCAAGCTTCACAACAAAAAATAATAGATAGGGACGATTTCTTTGGGATTGCCTTTATCATGCCAGCACATCCCCATGTGCTCTGGTTTTTGTTTATGCAGCCACTTCACATCACAAAACAAGTTAAATTAATCATTGTGTTTGGTTTTATTTGACTACTACAACATCATTTGGTAATGCTGTGAAAAGGTTTCATTATTACGTTATTTTCTTTTACATTTAATAAATATCTTCAAACATATTAAAATCTTAAAACTGATTAATCATAATAGTTCTTAATTAGCATGCAGTTTCTGAAGACCTTCATTCTTTTCTCCAGGTGTCTGTGTGGCTATATGTATAGTGTTCTTAGCTGTCTAAATATCATGAGCTTTTAAAAAACTAATTCAATTTAAACTATTAGTTTAGTTGAGTTTGGTAGAGGAATGAAACCAATTATTTAATCAAATCTAGCTTGATGCTTAGTTAAGGAAGATGCCAAAAACTCTGAATTATTTTCTTGTACAACTTGCTGTTAACCTATCGATTAACCACTCTAGAATCTTGACCAATTTGGTTAAATTTGTAAGTTTATTCTTGTTAGGTACAATTACTTTTGAATTAATTAACTCCTCTAGCTAGTTTCTGTTATTGAGTTTGATTCGCAAAGGATTTTGGTGTTTTTTTTTTGTAAATTATTAAAAAATTAAGTAGATTGCTCGAATGAATAAAAAATAAAGAAAAACAATATATATATATATATATATATATATATATATATATATATATATCGTGCCAAGCATAATACATAAATATTCCTTTTTCTCGATGATTCAAATATTTATATTATTATAATACGGTAGTTACGGGTGTATGTTTCATATAATAATTGTTAAAGTATTAGCTTTTTTAAAGTATTTGCAAATTTACTCAAAAATATTTGTTGGTGTTGTAAATTAAAATATTGTACATAAATTTTAATACATGTGAGTGGTTCTGATTTTTTTTTATAAAATGTTAATTTTTTATTCTAAAATTGGAAAGTGACACTTTTAATCTTTATTATATTATGACATTAAATAGCTAGCTATTCGTGTATTAAAAGTACAAGATGTTAACTTACCATTCTAAATTAAACTGACTGTCATCTAAAATTAAAAGCAACTAGAAATTAAAAACATCTTTGAGATAAATAAATTAAAGAAAGAATCTAGGAAGAAGTTCTTGATTGAATAAATATTTTCATTATAAGCTTTTAAGAATATTTTTGAATTATATTTAGAAAAAAATAAAGTCCAAATGAATGAATTTATCATAATTTAAATGTGTTGGGTGAATGCATGGAATGTTATATTAGTGATTGTTAATTTTATAATATGGAAGAGTTACCAAAAAAGTTGAAAAAAGGTGTATAATATAATTTTACACTTATACATGTGGGTATAAGGAATGAATGAACAGTTATATTTGATGGTGTTGTAGTGCTTAAATATTATTGTATGGAAATAAACATTAATAATGTTTTATATTAAATATAGTTATATAGTTACTTAGTGTTATTTACGGAAAAAAAGTATATGATATTATAAGATTATGACAATCTCGTTGTAATTGTTTCAATATATATTTATGGTAGCCATTATTATATATATATATAGGGGTTTGCTAACGCGCGTACGCCTGTTTTTCAGTTGGTACATTTTAGCAATGTGTACCGGATTTTAGTAGACAAAAATATCCTTATATATTATGGATTCCAAGTTTTAAGGTTAAGGGTATTTTAATAATTTTCATTTTCAAAACAAAAAAAAAACCCAAAACCCTTACTCACCTCTCTCATTCCTCTCAATCCTTTCTCTTTCATCTCTCTCACTCCAACCTTTTCTCTGTCATCCCTATTGTAGCCCCAATTGAAAAAAATCAGAAACACATGCCTTTAAAAATTTTTCCTTTGTAAAGAGTTGAGTCATTGACATATTCACATTCAAGGCAAAGGTTCATTCAAGATCTCTTCAATTTCACCATCTTCACTAACCTCTCTAATTTCATCATATCTGTATTTGTTGAATCATCATCTCTAAAAAAAACCTCCAGGCCAATTACCAATTCTTTCTGATGTCATTATGCTTGTGAAAATTAGATAAAATTATAAACGACAAAAATTATAAAATGAAAACTCATTATAAAGTCATTTTTTTGTAAGAAATTGTTTAACAACTGAGTGTTTCTGATTTTTTTTTTCAGGCCAATTACCAATTCCTTTGATGTCATTATGCTTGTGAAAATTAGATAAAATTAGATAAGACAAAAATTATAAAATAAAAACTCATTATAAAGTCATTTTTTTGTAAGAAATTGTTTAACAACTGAGTGTTTCTGATTTTTTTTTTCAGGCCAATTACCAATTCCTTTGATGTCATTATGCTTGTGAAAATTAGATAAAATTAGATAAGACAAAAATTATAAAATAAAAACTCATTATAAAATCATTTTTTGTAAGAAATTGTTTAATTGCGAGTATTTCTGAATTTTTTCCAGGTCAATTACCCAATTCCTTTATGCTTGTGAAAATTGGATAAAATTAGATAAGACAAAAATTATAAGATAAAAACTCATTATAAAATCATTTTTTTTAAAGATTGTTTAACAAGTGTTTCTGATTTTTTCAATTGAGGCTACAGTAGGGATGACAGAGAAAAGATTGGAGTGAGAAAGAGGAAAGAGGAAAGGTTGAGAGGAATGAGAGAGGTGAGTAAGGGTTTGGGGGTTTCTTTTTTTTTTTTTTTTTTAGTTTTGAGAATGAAAATTATTAAAATACCCTTAACCTTAAAACTTAGAATCCATGATATATAAGGATATTTTTGTCTACTAAAACCCGGTACACATTGCTAAAATGTACCAACTGAAAAACAGGCGTAAGCGCGTTAACAAACCCCATATATATATATATATATATTGTATAAAAAGTTAAATTTAAATATTGAAGAATTGGTTGCAATGTATTATATTAAAACCAAATATAAGAAAATAGGTGATACTGTTATTGGCATTAAATTTAGTTCAAAATATTAAAAATGTATGAGTTGTACTGATAATAATAAGTTTGAATGTGAGATTCTATAAATTTTAATAATTAGAAGAAATATATATATAAATGTGATCAAGTATTTTAATTAAAAGATAAAATGGTTTGTTATTTATATTTATAGAGTTTATTTTATTTTAAAATATATTTTGGATATTGTTATATATTTTATATATTTAATTTGAAAGATATTTTAGATATATTTAAAATAGATTAGGATCTGTTTTTAGTATTTTAAAAACTGATTGAAATAGAAAAAGATTATTATATGAGGTGGTTTTAAAAAAATTAAAAAGGGAATCAAGTCAGGTTTTAGATTTAAAAACTGATTTTAGGGACAAAGGGGGATTTTCTACGTTAATGTAAAAACATAAAATGAGGCAGAATCAATTTTGAATATAGGAGATATTGTTTTGACAAGGAAATAAAAATAGGGGCAGTAGATAGAAGGTTTTGAGAAAAAGAGAGAAAAATCCTACGTGAGAATTAAGAGAAGAAAACGTGAGGGAGTGACTGGTTTTAGAAAGTGATTAGCAACTTCGAGGGCATTTGTGGTGGGATAACGAGAACGTGCATTAAGAGAGGGTTAGGCCTACTGAAATTTTGGGTAGAAGAAAAGATTAGAATTGGCCCAAGTTATGGGAAACTTATCTAGTTTTTCATGTGAACGTGAATAGAGTTTATGATTTTTTGTTCCATTGATGGGTAAAGGTACGTGAGTGTATGAATGGTGGTTGTTTAAATATCCATTATATGTTGGATGTTATTGTATTCTTTTTATGTTGAGCGGATTTTGATGGGAATCATGTTGCATGTGTGTGTGTGTGAGGGTGGTTTTGGATATTGAAAGAGTATGTTTTTCTTGTGTATCATGAGGTATGAATCAGATCTTGGGATTTTTATTAATATGTGCTTGGTTCACTTCATGTGATTGTGAGATATTAATACCAATATGGAAAGATGAATGGAATGGGTTATGATTTATTATACCTTTGAGGGTTAAGTCCATAATACGTGGTTTGGCCTTCTAGTGAGATGTCTATAAGGTGATGAACTTGTCTACTCATGTACCTAGTAAATCTTGAGTTGTTGGCTTTCGACCGTGCGATACAACAAAAAAGGCTCTCTTTAGTCTTGTGTGAAAAAAGAGATTGACGTTCGAGTGTTGCATCTTCTTTGTATGGAAGGAATGATGTTTTGTCTGGTCTCCAGTTCGTTGCTAAGTATAGTATCCGGTGCACGATGTGTTGACGTTTTTACTTGTAAGTCCTTATGGAGCAAGGAAACAAGTCCTTTAGCTGTGAGGGCAAGACGACTCGAGCGAGCCTGTTCAGTATAACATGTGTGAGGTTGGGTATATGAGATAAACCAAGGTCCTTCATGATGATGTTGGGGATTCGTGATGACGATGTGTTTGAAGACCGTGTTAATAAGGATGACATTTATGGTATGGTTATGATATGGCTGATGAGGATGCTGACGACGAGCATAGTGTAGAAATGATGATGTTAGTAAGGATAGCGATGTATGTTAGACCCTTGAAAATAATTAAATTTGAGTTGATAAATATTCATCATTTGAGTGAATGTTGTGAAGAGAGAACAATAATTTTAGCAGATAAGGAGATTTGAGAGTTAGGATCTGAGTTATAGAGAAGGTTATGAGACGTTATGAAAGAGTGCTTAGATTGAGTTGTAGATAGAGTTGTTTGTAGAGAGGAGTTGTCTTTTGATAACAGTTGAAAAACTGTTATTTTTATACTTAATTTTGACATAAAAAACAACCTTTATGACTTAGAAACTAGCTTGGAATCATGCTTTTGTTTATGTTTTTGAAATAAGAGAGTTGGATGGGTTTTATGCTTGGTTTTTCTTGTTTTTGCAGGTTTTAAGATGAATTGAATGGAAGAAGTGAAGTAGCCAGAAGTTGGATTTAGAAAAGGAAGAAAAAGTGCATAAAAGAAGAGCCGCAAGTACCGCTCAGCGCCACTTTTACCGCTGAGCGGCACTCTGAAGTCCCGCAGTCACTGTTGAGGGGCAAAACTGCAGCTGAGCGTCAAATAAAAGAATCTCATTTACCGTTGAGCGCCATTTTATTGGGCCTTGGGCCACTTTTCTGTAATTTTTAGAAGGCTATATAAGGTTTCAGCCGAATTAGGGTTAGTATCTTTGGCCAGAATGAAGCAAAATCACACTTTCTTCACCCCTTGGAGGAGGATTTTGGATGCTCAAGCTCCACTCTTCAAATTCTAGGGTTCTATCTTTCATTATTTTTCATCTAGTTTCACCATGATTATGGTGAACTAAACCTTCATTGTTGTTGGGGAATCAATGTAATCATTTGAAACTCTCATGTATTGAATTGGTTCTTTAATCCATATGCTTTCTTTCATTAATTGTTAGGGTTTTTCTTCTATACTCTATGCATGCTTTGTTTAACTCATTCAATTGCATGATCATTGATTTTATTTGTATGGACACATATAGATAAATCTAGACATGAAGAAATTCTCCCAATAGTAATATTGCCTAGACATAGGGATAGGAGGATTG